>NW_015148999.1:859059-864059 GCF_001465965.1 Polistes dominula
GTGTGAACCTGGTTCTTCGGCTCCGAAACGAGTTCGTGTCCAGAAATCGGCCAAGAAGGTGTTAGCATCAGTTTTTTGGGATGCGAAAGGAATTTTGTTTGTGGATTACTTGCAAACTGGTAAAACAATAAATTCTGAATATTATTGTAACCTTTTAGACCAGCTGAAGAAAAAAATTCGTGAAAAAAGACCCGGTTTGTAGAAGAAAAAAATCCTTATTCATCAGGACAATGCACCGTGTTACAAGAGCATTTTGACAATGGCTAAAATCCATGAATTAAAGTTCGAATTGTTGGAGCATCCACCGTATTCACCAGATTTGGCCCCTAGCGACTTCCATCTGTTTCCAGACCTAAAAAAAATCATGCGTGGAAAGCGTTTTTCATCAAATGATGAGGTCATAACAGGTGTGAAAGCGTATTTTACAGCCCTTTCAGATTCTCACTTCAGGGATGGAATTCATAAATTGGAATCTCGTTGGAACAAGTGTATTGATGTTCAGGGAGATTATACTGAATAATAAAGTGTATTTCAAACCATAAAATTGTGTTTTTCTTATCGAACCGAAAAACTTATTGAACAACCTAGTATATATATATTGTAATTTATATTTATATTTTCTTTTTTTATTTTTTAATAGAATCATCGTCGTGATCGAAATTGACACGTTCATACATGCATATTTATGTATGTGAGGACACATATATTGTTCACATATACATGTATGCATTTGATATAAATCATCGTAAGTTCGAAAAAGTTATCATTATCGATCTTGCCAAACAGGACAAACGTGATACTTTCTCCTAGTTGTAACTATGATTTTTGTCTTCATCCTACGTTTAATTTCATTACGTCATTTGATAAGCAGTTATGGTTCCGGTATATTGTTCGAAAATGTGTAATCTTACATTGCTACGATATCATCTCGTATGTTTATTACGATTTTATTTATTTTCCTATTTGCTATGTATGACATTGTTTGATCGATGTTATATACGTGTGTGTATACGTTTATATGTATAAATGTATATTAATAGTTCAAATTGTTCAATCATAATTAATAAAGAATACGATAGGGATGCTGTTTAATAATAAATATAAATTTTAAGAAGAATAAATCGAAAAATACATTAATATATCATATTAATATCATTAATAAATAAACGTTTTATATCGTGATATTAAACATGATCAACAATATATTTCAAGTATACTATTTATAGAAATATTATTATTTCAAATAGTAATAGATTATTTCCTTTTTGATTTTAATTTCAAAATTTTCTTGACTCACACATCGGTAAAGAATTTTTCAAAGAATTTTTTATGATGAAGTATTTTTTTGGAAATAGTTTCCTAGATTCTTTCATATTAATTTATATAATATTGAAATTTGTATTAATTTAAATTTAAATATTATAATACTAGTATTTGTTATTTTTGTTTATTTTGAAATTGTTTAATATTATATATATAATACTTTTTAATATATTTTACTATATATATATATAGTACTTTTTAATATAATTTCTTTTTCTATATTAACAATCCACATTGAAATACGTAATATGTTATAATAATTATTTAACATTAAATTTATATGGAATAAGTTACACATTTCAATATAATTTATTAAACAATCCTAATTAATATAAATGAGATGAGTCACATAATATTGGATATGTTATTTGAACAAATAGATAGAATCTATATATAAGTGTATTAGTGTATTAGTGATTCGATCAATATCTTTAATACAAAAACAGCAAAGTAGATAAACCAATATATATATAAACGTATTACACGACATAGAGTATTATGTCCATGAACGATATGAAAATAGAACATTATTAATAAATGAAAGATCATCGATGAGTGAATTTTCCACGAGGGATCTTTTTCACGTGTCTATCTATCATCATTTTCATAGATTATATTAAACAGTTTATTTAATTTAAAAAAAGAAAAAAATGATTCAAACGTAATTGAAAGATGATTGATACCCGTTAAACGAATAAATAATTCGATAGTTATATATATATAGTTATTAATAACAATGTTTGCTATCGGTTAATCGGTGTTAACCAATATCTTCGTTATTTTTCATTTTCATGTAGTATATAGTTAATATCTATCTACGATGTGTGTATTTATATACACTTTTGTTACATCAACGCGAATGTAATACGTAATATTACGAACGAGTCTATGATATAACAATTTACGTTTATTATCCATGAGTATATTATACGTGAACTCTCTTATTGTTTAACGTATAAACAAATTTTATTTCTTTCTACGTGTATTTTTTTTTTTTTTTTAGTGACAATAAATAAATAACAGAATACAAAATTACTATGTTAAATTTCAATAATCGCAATGATTAAAAAATTATACGATAATAAAAAGATACTTCAAATCAAATTTAATTTCACTTTTGATGTATATTTATATATATATATATATATTAATATATATATATGTGTCTCATTAATTTTCTAAATACCATTTTGTGAGATTAGAAAAACGTTAGAAATTAGAAAAAAAGAATGTACTAATAAAGCGAAGCGACATAAACAAGTCAAAAGAAACAAATGCGTTTGATATATGTGGATAATAAAAAAAGAAAACAAACGTTTTATAAGATTTCTTCCTACGCGGTTTATTTAAATGAGAAATATATAAAAAAAATGCGAATATACGATAAGTATTAGAAACGATCTTAGAAATGAGTATTTGAAAGATTTAAAAAAAAAATAGCAAACGTCTTTTACCGTTTCGAGGTTGAATCAAGTTCAATTAAGATTAGTTGAAAATAATTATTGATAACAATTATTGATAAAAAAACATATACATATATAAGATTTCATCTAAGAAAGTTTCTAATTACATTAAACAGATAAAATAGATATATGGAATATTTATTTGGAAAGCGCATGTGTAAAACCCCCCGTGTACCGGCACGCATGATCGCAAACGGTCTAGAAAACTAGGGGAAGAGAAGGCAGGGGGTGAAGGGTGGTGGGAGGGGGGTTGAGAATCGATCTTTTCGATGGTGCACCTATGCCAAAGTGAAAGTATGAAACGTTTCTTTTTCAAACTCGAACTCGAGTCATATCTATCGGTGACAAAACGTATATCTATTTATCTATGTATATGTATATGTATATTTACGTACATATAGTTTATACAAGGTGACTCAAAAGTCGTTAAACCGTTTACCAGAAATGATTGGGAAAAGAAACTTGAAAAAAAAAAAGAATCACCTATTTGTTTTTCAATCCTACGCCATTTCTAATTATATCTCAATTTTGATTAAAAATTTACTTTTACTTAAAAAAAGAAATAAAAAAAACGAAAGCAATTCTAATCTCAATTTGATAAGATTGTAAAATATTAACAACGAAATGGTTGTTATATTTGATATACGTTATTTTACAAAAACAAAAAAGAAGTAATTATAAATCATTTACGAGAAAAATATATTTATTATTTATAAAAAGATAAACGGGAATTTTTTTTTCTTTTTAATGTGTAAAATTGATTATAATATTTTTAAACGATTTAGAAACTTTCCAACCAACCCGTATGATTCGATGTAATTCTATACGTGTTTCCGTTAAAAGAAACTTTCTCAGAATTATTTTATTTAAGTTTTAATGATTGGAAATAAAAATTGATGCAAACGTGTGGGCTCTGTTTTTTTTTTTTTTTTTTTTACGTTAATAAATTTTTTTTTTTATTTCTAATTTTAATATACATATTGTACTTATATTATCTATATCAGCAATTTATTTGAAAAACAAACAATTGTTTAATTTTATTTATTTTTTTTTTTAATATTATCTTTTAATTATTATTCATGAATATTATTATATTATTTCAAAATATATAAATTCCGAACGTATTATACATACGATCATTATAATATTATCTGTATCAGTTGTTTATTTGAAAAAAAAACAAACAAACAAAAAGAAATAGTCGTTTTAAATTTAAGAAAAAAAAATAAATTTAATTATTATTCATATAATCTATTTCAAAATATATAAATTCCTTATGTATTATTTATATACGATCATTATAATGTTATTTATATTAGTTGCTTATTGGAAAAAACACTCCTTTCAAATTTAAGAAAAGAAAATAAGTTTATTTATTATTTATTATATTATTTCAAAAAAAAATATATATATATATGCATTCAAAAATAATCGAATAAATGTCATATTATCGTTAGTTGTCGTTCAAAGCACACTTTAACGTACCGGAAATTCTAACTTTCGCAAGTAACTATAACCAGACCGGATATACTAAGCCCCGAGGCACCTAAGAGAGAGAAGATCATCATTCGTTCGGCAGGATGTGAAAATCTATAGTTTTATTTATTTATCCGTTAAACTAACACATCCACACACATACATACACACTCTTACTTTCATTTACCCTTCCCACCCTTTCCTAATTCTTCTTCATTTTTTTTTTCTCATCAAGTAGTATAATCTTGTCACTTATCAACACAATTAAAATATTATTCTCATATAAATTAAAAAATCATTTGTATAATAATTGAGTTCAATAAATTTATGATAAAACACAAAAAAATGTTATTCAATTAAAAATTTTGTTTTATACAAAAGTGTTAAGTTGGGGAAAAAAATTTTTCGTATGACGTTTCGCATAGTTAAGGAACGCGTATCATCGTAAAAATATTTTTTGGTTGGGGGAGGGGAAGGGAAAAACCAGTAGAAAAAAAAAAAGAAAAAAAATGAAAGATTTATTATCGTAACTATTAAAGAAGCAAACACGTGTTTGGGATACCTGTGTATATATATCTATATATATATATATAGATATATACAATGGGACAACGTATGAATCACACCTTTCCCATTCAATATTACGAGTTTGTAGGAGGAAACGTAGAAAATGTTGAATTTGCGGGAAAACAACTCACGATTTTATACGAAGAGTAGTACCACCACTCTCTTTCTTAA
>NW_015148999.1:866559-872570 GCF_001465965.1 Polistes dominula
CTGGATTTCTTTTTTTTCGTTGCGTTTGATTTTGTAATAATTCGAACGAATGATTTATAAGCAATTAAAAAAAATATATTCTCGTTAAAAATTGTTATGGTTAGTTGAAAACAAAAAAAAAATTTCTTGGACGATACACAAATGTGCGATTTTTTGAAATTACGATCCCTGAAAATAAATAAATAAATAAATGAAATAAAAATAAATACTTCCTTGTTTTGAACGACAGAATTATTTATGAGATCGGGTTCTCCCAATTAACCAATTTAAATATTTTATATATATATATCAATTTGCGAATCTATTCAATTCAATTAATAATTTCATTCGCGAATGATGAAAGTATCTATTCATTTAAAGATATTCTTTTTTTAAATATTGACGAGTAAAGTAATCAAGTTTGTCTATTAAAATACGGGATTTTTATAATACCGATTACATATTTATAACGTAATACATTAAATAAAAATATTATATCTGTTATTTCAATTATGTAATAAATATGTAATATGTTTTATCCATTCTATCTAAAAAAAAAAAGAGAAAAAAAAGAAAAGAATGAAAGAAAAAATCACACAAGAGAGAGAGGATTCGCATTAATCATTTTTTTTATTAAGCATTATATTACACATTACATTACTACACACAAAATTAGACTTTTAAATTCCCGTTAAATGCATTTTAACCGTGCAATCGTATCAATGCCAATTAATTTTGCGTCACACATCTATACGTGTCGTACACACGCGAGTAAATTTAGTATTGAAGTATTTTGAATCAAATCATTTCCATTAAAAAAAAAAAAAATCTTTTTGGCGTTAATGAAAATCTTTTTATTTTCTTTTTTTTTTCTTTAATCTCGTTTTCTACATGTCCTTCGTTAGTTTGTCCCTTTTTATATATATATATATATAATTTTAACCCAACTCCTACACAACGTGTAAATTACGAAATCACATTCGTTAGAACGGACAAACCAAAAGCAGGAATGTTTCTTGGCAGTTTTCAAGAAAATAACTGTAATCATCCCGAATGGTCGCTGGCATACCGATCTCGTAATTCTTCTTCTTTTTTTTTTCTTCTTCTTCTTCTTTTTGTACTTTTATTTTATATTTATTTGTTGTTGTCAACCCTCGAATGCACGTGCTTCCAATCGCAAACGATCATTTACGTATTCCGAGAAAGTAATCTCTATATTTTTTTTTTTCTTTTATTTTTAATTTTATTGTTTTTTTTTCTTTTTTTTTTATTCGATTTCTTACGATTTAGTATTACGTTAACACGTATTTTGAATGATGGTGTTACAATTAATTTTTAATTTATTTTATTGCTGCTATTATTATTATTATGATTATGATTATTATTATTATTATTATTATTATTATTATTATTATTATTATTATTATTATTATTATTATTATTCGATATTACAATTACTAACGAAAATTGTTTTACTTAAAAAAAAAATACCCTTTTTGTGTGCGTACCGATAAATAATTTTCAATCATTTTAATCTCCATATAATTATTTTATTATTTTAAATATACATTATTTCTTTACACTGACATAGTTATATTATAATTCAGAATTTATCGAATAATGTATACAAAAAAAGAAAAAAAAGTATATATTTTACTCGTAATACAAATTGTATTCCAATACAAAAATTATGATATTGATCATTCAGTATTATTTAATCTCAAATTATTTATAATGTATTGAAAAAAATGTTTTTTTTTTTTTTTTTTTTATTTTTTTTTTTTTTTAATTGACGTCAACTTTAATCATTTTATACATTAGTCATGATCATTTAGGTTCTTTAAAGATGTACAAAATGAGTATTAAACGTATTACAAAAGCATTTATAATTATATAAAAAATTAGTAAAAATGATTAGATTGTTTTATTCGATATCGTTATCATTTTTCTCTTACTTTTTTGAAACGTATAATATTTCCTGATATAAAAGAAAAAAATCTATATAAAACAATCGATATTGTTCGATCTATAAAAAAATCGAACGTATGCATACCCATACGCGTTGACATTTCACGAATGTTTTACAACTTGCGTTAATTTATATTCACATGACACGCCCTGGCCACTATGTTACTCTCGCAAGTTGACATTTTAAAATATATGTATATATATACCAATATAGTTATATATACGTACATGAAATATACCCAACCGTGGAACAACGAACCCAATGAATATAAAAAATGAAATTTAAAAAAAAAAACATGAACAATGAGACTCAAACAATGAAACAAAGGGGAAACATATTTTAATAATAATATATTCTTTCTTTCTCTGGTGAATCGAATTTTATCTAACACGTCGATACAATGATATTATTTAAAATTAATATAATGTAATTATATTAATTTACAAATAAATAAATGATTAAAATATTAGATGACATGAACACTGCGTGTATCGTAGGTGGTGAGATTCTGATATATCAAAAAAAAAGAAAAAATAAATAAATAAAAAGTAGAGAGAAAATATTAATATAAAATATTAAACGACATGAATACTGCGTAGGTGGTGATATTCCAATATATAAAAAAAAAAATAATAATAATAATAATAAGGAAATTAAAAAAAAAACATAAAAAGAGATAATATAAATCTTTTGAAAGATGCAAAGATGCAAAGTTGCTAATATTTTCGACATAGAGGAGCCAACGAAAAAATTCGATTTAAAAAAAGAAAAAGAAAAGAAAAATAAAAAAGAAATAAAAAACCTTATACAAGTGTACAAGTGGAACGATTAATCTTTGAATCATGGTACGATGACCTTACGACCTTCAAACGTTATCCTCTATGCATCTGGAGGATGCTACCAAATTAGGACAGGCTACGCGAGTATTTTTCCCTCTCTTTTCTTCTTTCTTTCTCTCTCTCTCTCTCTCTCTCTCTCTCTCTCTCTACCCCTCTCTCTAGGAATTTTGCGGTTTTTATTCTGATGTTTATAGTAACACGCTTATTTTATTGCATTCCTTTCTACCTATCTCTTTCTATTTCTATTTGTTACTCTAATGACGTAGCTAAATCTCAATCATCATATTCTCGGATTATGATGACGGCATCATTCGAACACGAGGCGCCTTTTTGTGATGACGTATAATAATAAGTAAATCACTATGTCATCGTTGGTTGAACAATTTTTATATTTGATTCATAATTCTTAGGTTTGTTTTTTTTTTTTTTATTATTTATTTTAAACAACTTACAGGGTGTACCATGCGAATTTATTTCATTAGAATTATTTGATTAACAACTAAATAATAATTTTTTTTTTTTTAATTTTAACATTCCATTTGTCATTTTAATTCTTTGAGTACTATAGGCGCATATATGCATCAAACAAATAAAAGATTTTCCTTGGCTCGAATTTTTTTTTTATTTAATCAAAATAATTAAAAATTAATAGAAAGATCATACAAAAGATGTTAAGTGTTTTTGGCATAAAATTTTAAATTATTCGATAAAGGATGTTGTTGTGTGTTTCCTTCTAACAGAATCTATATTTTGGTTATTTTTTTCTTTTTTGTTCGAGTTAATTTATGTTAATTTTTAGATTATTATATTTGTTAGAAATTATTTAATTGGAAAATAAACCTTTGAAAAAATTTGAAAAACATAGTACGGGAACTTGCTAATCCAAATATTTCTGATATTTTTGCGATTGTATAGAAAAAAAAAATTGAAATTAAAATTACAAAAGGGTTCTAAAAACAAGACGGGAAGGAAAACATATTATTTATTACTCATTTTTATTAATATCAACGGGGTTTGTTCGGTTTTTCTGTTTTTTTTTTCTTTTTTTTTTTCCCCCCAAGATCATTAGGAAAATAAGAAAATATTTCGTATGATTGAAATGAATAATAGATTCGATGCAGCAAGCTACGTATTTTCTTATGGTATTTTTTTTATTATTTATTTATTTCTTTTTCCATTCTCTTCATACACGTGTTATTAAAAAATTGTTTTAATTAAAAATAAAAGTACCAGTTTCATTCGTAGATATGAGAAAAATATGTGTTCCCTTCGAATTACAAGGTGTGTTTGTTATTACATGTTTCATTATTTGTTAATTCCATCTTTTTTATTTTTTTATTATATCTTTTATTTTCATCAAATTCATAAAATAAGGATAACGAAGATTATAGAAGAAGAGTGCACCCTGTATATAATGCAATACATTTTTTCTTTTTTCCCACGAAACTTCTGACTCATGTTATTTAAAGGAATTAATTATTAAAAAGATATAGAAAAAGAGAGATGAAGAGAAAGAAAAAAAATAAGAAACAAGGACAACACGCGATGCTTCAGAGTTCATCCGGATTTCCAAGTATGGGGTTCACCTTGTTAGGAATCCTCTAATTATTTCTTTCTCACGTAGGAAAGGGAAAACATAGAAGAAAATTAATTGATTATTATTATTATTACTACTATTACTACTACTACAACTACTACTACTACTACTACTACTACTACTACTACTACTACTACTACTACTACTATAATTAATGTACGTTACCTTTTTACATCGTGAGAACGTGACTCACCTATTCGACGAACAGAGGATCCGATCTTCGAGACAAGATTTATCAAGGTCGTCTGAGTCGTCCTTCGTTAAAAGTTGCCAACGGTAGTTAGCGCCAGTCGTTGGAATTCACTCCCCCACGTGTGCAACTCTTCTTTTTCTATTTTCGAATATCTTCGAATTAATATTATTTTTTTTTCTTCTTCCCATATATTATATATCTACATAGTGATGTGGTATACATAACAGAAATCTGAAACACGTTTCGATCAGTTTTTTTTCCTTTTTTTTTTTTTGATAAATTTTGTTCACGATCGTTAAAAAATTAGAGAAACATTTACGAAATGACATTTTAATTAAGATAGTTAATATATTGTTTAAATTTTTGTTTCTTTTTTTTTAATAATTAATTGAAAGAATATTTTATATATATATATATATATATATATATATATATATATATATATATATATATGNATATATATATATATATATATATGTTTTTATAAAAAATTTTTTATAATTTCAATGTTTTATATTAAATTTATAATAAATTAATTATAATTTTAATGTGTATTTTATTATAATTATATTATATTAATTATACTATTATTTTGTTTTAGTTTTTTTATAAATATTTTTAATATATAATATATTTCTATATTATTATTTATATATTATTTGTTTAACTTATATATGATATTTATATACTATAATATTGAATAATATTATAATACATATAAAAATATATTAAAATTAATAATTTTATAATTTTATAAATTATAAAATATAATTATAAAATATCATTCAGATGTAACGGATATACGACACGTAAGATTGAATCGTTCGCTTTTCTACAATTCCATATTTGCGTATCACGTTTAACTAACTTACACAAATACACGCGCAATCAAACGTATGCGTATACACACACCCACACACGCATGCAATTACAGGAATCCGGGTAATTAAAGAAGTACTGCTCAATCACGTATTAACATCCGGATTTGGATTCGACGTAACCAGATATGCGAATATGCGTATTTTACGTTTATATGGGGGACGGATATCCGGGTAATAATGAAGACTAGACGTTTAAAAAAAAAAATGGAAAAAGAATCGTATCGAGATATCAAAACCCTAAAAAAAAATATATATGAAAAAAAAAGATAAAAGGAGAAGAAGATGATTGGAATGTGAAAAAAGAAATATGTTGATCCTGTCTATCTTTTGACATTTAAGACTTACCTAGCCAAATGAGGATTTACAATCCGACATTTCGAGCATCTCAAAATGGATGGACTCTCTTGGAAACCGGTCAACGAGTAGTTTTATTTTACTTTTTTTTTGTCATTATCATTTGGTTATTATTATTATTATTATTATTATTATTATTATTATTATTATTATTATTATTATTATTATTATTATTATTGTTATTATTATTATTATTATT
>NW_015148999.1:876009-927172 GCF_001465965.1 Polistes dominula
CAAATTTTTTCTCGCAACAGATTCTTTAAAAAAAAATAATAATATTCTTATTTCCCTCCCCCTCATAAAGTGTTTAAAGGGCACCGAACGAAAAATTGATATTTAACAAAATCGTAGATTTTTAAAAACAAATTTCAAATTTCGCGTGAAAATTTGATTTTTGGCCTCCCGAAATTAATTTTTTCATTCGATCAGAAAACTGGAAGTTTATGGTATGCAGAAATATATATAAAAAAAAGCAGCAACAAGAATCAAATCGATTGGATGACTTGTCTTCGAGTTATAATTGCAACAAATTTGAAAAATGTAGTTTCGAGAATAACGCGTTTAACCCTTATAGTGTAGTTGGACGCATATATGCGTTTAGTAAACATTACTAACCTTGTCGTTCGAAGCATTTACATGTTTGTTAATATTAAAGTAAAATAATTTAATGTTTATATTAATTAATTAAATAATATTCAGAAACAAAAACTTCAATTATTAAATATAATTTATTATTAGAAACTGGGTAATAATAAACTATTTTGTTTCTACTAAAACATTTTAGGTTAAAGTATTCAGCACTCAAAGGGTTAAAGTTTAAGTTACTGATTTCATCTTTAGAAATCAAGAAATATTAGATGACTGTAACTCAAAAACTAATTAAGATATATACTTATGTTATTTTTAAAGGTATAGACTATTGAAATATGTAAAAAAAAAAGTTCGATTTTTTCAAAATTTCACACTAATGGTGCCCCTTAACATTTCTTCCAAGTTTGTTTGTTCCATGAAGCGAAAATAAATGAGTTGATCTTTTTTTTCTGATACACTACAAAGAGTAACATCTGGCAGGTGGTGATGATGATGGTGGTGGTGGTTGTGATATTCGAGTTGGTAATGTGAGAAAAAGAGAGAAAAGAAAGAAGAAGAGGGGAAAAAGGGTCGTAAAAGTTTTTTAACTTGCTTAATAATTTTCTCCTTTGTGTGTTGTTACTCCTGCAAACGGGATAGAGAGGGAGGTAAAAAGGGAAAAGAACCATAAGGCATGCATGTGCAGTCTCGCGTTAAAGCTTCTAATAACATATAACATATATAACTAATAACATATATATATATCTTCGTGTTTGTAGAAGAGTAATATCCTAATCTGATATATACATATATTTAACTATTTACACTCGAAATTTCGTTTCATTCATATTACTGGTAATTCAAAGCAATTTCAATAAAAAAGAAAAAAAAATTACATTCATGTATTACCAGTAAATGATATATGAATTTTATCATCATCCTTATAGCTTGCAACGTTTGAGTATTCAATTATAATATATTTAAACTTTCTATTAGAGATATATGATTTATGATTTAAAAAAAAAAAAGAAAAAAAACAACATAGATTAAATTACAAATCGTTATTTTTTTTTTTTATGAATTTTTATAGAAAATATTGCATACTTAATTTAATTTAATTACAAACTAATAAATACAAACACTTTATAATACAATATTATATACATACATGTATAATATATATATATTGTTTTAATAAAATAATATAAATAAATATAAATGATGGATCGGAAATTAATATCGTTTCTGCGCATGTCGATTTTTATATTTTAATCAAAAACTAATTGATTTTATCAGTCCGGCATTAAAAATTTGCACACCAGATGGAAAAACGTTGTTGATAACAACAAGGGTGATTAAATTATTTATTAAAAATAAAAACGTATTAATAATTTATTCATTTGAATTTAATAATAAAAAGCATTATTACTTTCCAGTCCAACTAATAAATATGCATATAGATATATTTATTTATTTATTTATTTATTTATTTATTTATTTATTTATTTATTTATTTATTTAATGATTACTATTATTAATACTATGTGACCCCTAGAAAATAGAAGACAATTGGTATGTATTTTTTTCTATTCTTTAGTGTTTTTTTTTTTTAATTTTATTTTTTTTTTGTTTTTTTTTTTTGTATTGTATTCCAACATGAGAAGTTAACATTCCAATATGGTGTCTCGTGTATTCACCGGATCTTACGATACAAAGCAAGAAATAAGACCTTTCCATTGGTAAAGATACCCACGTTGTTGATTCCTCCGTTTTCTACACGCTCCCTTTCTTATTTCTCTTTATCTGTGCCACGCCCTAAGTATTTTACTAAGTTAAAACGTTTGATACAACACCCTTCACCGATCAAGAATACCGATATACATAAGTATAATAATACGTACTTGCCATATATATATCTATATATATAGTAAATCAACTTTGTTGAATAATACGATAGACGAGATTCTTGAATTATATCTCAATTATAAATATCTCATTTTAAATCTAAAAATTTAAAAAGAAATTCAATTTTTTAATTAATTAATATTTTGTTTTATATCATATTTTATTATACGTTACTTTTTTGTTCTTTTTCATTTCATTTAAGTATTTAATAAATACGATGAAAGTAATTTAATAGAAATAATTTGTACATAAATGATTATTTATATATATTTAAATATAATAATTTATAAATTTATACATATATATAAATAATTTAGAATTTTTCTTTTTCTGATATAAGAAACATATATTTGAAAAAAAAAAAGAAATTTCACCTTGGTTCAAAAGATAAAAAATGAAATAATAAAAAATGTAACACACGTTAAAACTCATGAAATTAAATTTATCGTAATCCTTTCACTCATTATAAATATTCATGGAAATGATTCTTCGTATTGAAAAAAGATAATTCAGTATTGTATTGTTCTTTCTCTCTTCATCACCCCCCTCCTCCTAGCTTCCCCTTTATTCCCCTCCCATTCGTTCTATTTTCTACTTTCCGTGTACATCCATTAACGTCATCGAAACGAACGAAGAAAGGAAAAGCAGAATAAAAAAAAAAAGAGAAATATTTTTCGAGTAACTTCGTCATACGTCTGTGATGATGATATAAGAAAAAAGAAAAAAAAATATATAATAAAGGCATCATTTATTATCAATGACGCAAACATTCTCAGAAATATTTCTTATTAAATGATCCATATTAAAGATGATCGTTTAAGAAGTAGTGTTGATGATTTGAATATCTCGTTTATGTTTATAATGCTTACGTATTATACGAGTTCTTAGAAATCTAACGGTTGTTGATACCACCTACTTGTTAATTTCTTAGTCATATAATCAAAAAAAGAAAAAAAATAAAGTAAACGAATTATAATATAAATACTCTAGTATAATGTTGTTGTATGTAATGGTTGTTTTAAAATAATCGTAAAAAATATCGTTTATTATAATGTTTTTTTTTATTTTAAATCTCGTAAACGATTATAGATTAAATTTTATTTTGATAAACGTGTATATGTGTACATAAACGTGTATAATGTACTATATTTATAGTACATTATACATTATATATAAATATAATAAATTAATCGTAATATTTATTTATTGATTCTTCTAATTTTTTTTTTTAATAAATCTCATAGATGAATAGAACAAATTTTATTTCAATAAACGATTATAAAACTAATACTATGTTGTTAAACGTCTATATAGGTATAATACAAATAAATCGTAACATCTGTTAAATTATTTTATTAATTTTTTTTTAATTAAATCTCATGAACGAATAGAACAAATTTTATTTCAATAAACGAATATAGAACAAATACTATTTTGATAAACGTGTATATGAATATAATACAAATTAATCATAATATCTATTTATTAATTTTTTGAATTTATTTTTATTTAAATCTTATAATCGAATAGAAGAAAATTTAATTTAATAAACGCGATTTAATACAGATTTGTATTATCTTTTTAAAACGATATATCACAAGAAAATGTTTTCTAATATAATATTTCAAGATGTGAGCGGAGAGTGACGAAAGGGGATGATATTTAAAATGTTATTGTAAACTTGCTTCAACGATATTTAAATAAACCTCTTGGTTGTATCTGTTTATGCTTTTTCTAAATAAATAAAAATAAAATAAAAATTACTTTTTAAAATATACTTTTAATCGGAGAATTGTTTTTCGGATAATATTACAACATTGAAAAAAATGATATTGTTACATATGAATATTATCATTTAACTGTCCATATAATATTATTTTTATTTTCCTACATATTTATAAATAATTTCATTTAACATTCCCTTTTTTTATAATTTTATTTTAAATTTATTTTTCTCTAATCGTTATTCGGATAATTTTGTAATATTGAAAAAAATAATACTGTAACATATAACAGTTATCATTTAACTATACATGTGCAACTTTATTTTTATTTTCCTACGTATTTATAAATAATTTCATTTAATATTCTCTCTCTTTTTATTTTTATTTTTATTTTTATTTTTATTTTTATTTTTATTTTTATTTTTATTTTTTTATTTTTTTTGTTATTCATTTCTCTCTAATCGTTCATGCAAAAATATCAGGACATAGTTAAAAACCATTACTGTTGCATCTTACGTAAATAGAATTCTGATTTATGTTAGCGCACAATAATCGAATGTTTACAACTACGATTGTCGGCGACTTTGATGAAAATACGCCTTCTACGTGTCCTCCTATGATTCTCTCTCTCTTTTTTTTTTAGAATTTGTTCAGATATACACAAACCACGTCACGTCACGATTCGATCAAAAGACATTTTTTACAAATGGTACGTGTAATGATGTAATAAACGTTAATAAGCACGTATCATTATCAACATAATCGAATCGTCTCGTCTCGATTCGATACATATATGTATATACATACATACATACATACATACATACATACATATATATATATATATATATGTAATACATAGTCATTATATAGTACACGCATACTTGATACATGAATTAGTGTATATTACTTTCTTCTATTTTGTGCAAGGACAATTCAATGTAAGAAACGCACAAAGTGATGCCGCTTTTATAATAACTGGATAAATTATGTTATGTTAGTTATACAGAAAGTAAAAAAAATGCAAAAAAAAAAAGTAACGTACACGCATACGCACACGCACAAAGTTGATATTATCATCGGTAAGATCAAAAAATAATTAAATGTAGAAGGAACGTTTTACAAATTCTTTTTCTCTCTATTGTTTATTTTAATAATTAATAATTATAGTATTTCTCCGAAAAATCACTTATGGTTAGACTCTCTTGCGTGCAAATATTATGCATTTCATGTTGATCCTCGAATCATTCTCTTTTTTTTTTATTTGTATTTTTTTTCTTCTCTTGTACAATCCACAAAAAGAGTAAAAGAAGATGAAAATAATATAATAATAATTATAATCATTCCGAACGTTCAATAAAATGTGAATTATTTGTTTTATCGTTTTTTTTTGTATTTTAAAATAAAAAAAAATTTTTTTTTTAATAAATTAACTAAATTAGAAATTAAGTTATTTAAGAAATTAATTAAATTAATTAATAAAAAAAAGAAAAATAACTCGGCGATGGTTAAAATAATTTATTACACCTTTTTTTTTGTTCTCAGTTTTTTGTTTTTTTTTTATTATAAATTTGTATTCTTCGCAAAAAAAGAAAAGAAAGAGACAGGAAAAAAATAATATTACAATTATAATAATTGCAACGCTAGTTGGTACCGTGCGAATATTTCTTTTTCTTTTTTCTTCTTATTTTTTTTTTTTCTTTATTTTCTTCGTAAATAATAATTTGCCGTTCGTTGTAAAAATGAGAGGAAAATCTAAACAATGCAATAATAATAATAATTACTGTGTCACATAATCAATACAAAAATGTTCATAGGAAATAAAATAATTTCATCATCATCCATATTATCAACAACCTTTATGTGCGTCTTTTTTATTATTATTTATTTTTAAATGACCGACAACGTTCTTGAACTTCCGGTTATTCAACGTGTCCGAACTTGCCAACGTAATGCGGATTTCCGTGATAAACACTATAAACGTTGTAAACATAATTCGCGTTATATTAAAACGAACACACTTTTTTATTATTGTTGTTCGTTTATTTTATTCGTGTACACGAATCGTCAATATATTTTTGATACGTGCAATAATTATCTATATTTCAATATTATTATTTCATCATAGTATGCGACGTTATTTAAAATAATTTTTTGTTTTTCTTTTTTACCCGAAATTAAAACACGCAACATATTATTTATTAAAAATATTTTTATATATTATAATATTATATTAATACTATTTATATTATTAACAATTGCTTATAATTTATTAACAACATACGAATTTATAATATGATAAATACATAAATATATATTAAAAATAAAATAACGCTCAAACTTAACGAAATAACATATATATAAATAAAATATAAAAAAATATATAAAAACAGAAAAACATACAAAATCTAAAAACATATATATTTTTTGTGGGCAACTTTATTTAAAAAAAAAAAAAAAGAAGTAAATTATGCAACACGAATATATATATTTGCCTGAATTAAAGTACAAAGTAAAATATAATTTAAACGTACCTCTACTAACTTTTCCTTCTTCTACAATTTAACATCTAATTGTCGCTTATGATAATATCATTTTGCATTTTTTTTTGTGTCCTTGTGCTATAAATGTACCTTTCATTTCATCGTTGGTCTACTTTGTCTAATCGTTGTTTGTTTTACCTGACAAAATACAAATCTATCGTTCTCATTTTTTTTTGTTTCCTACTTTAATTATTAATTATTATTGTATATTTTGTTTTTTAATAATAAAATAATAATTACACGGATATAAACGCGTACATATAAAATGAATGAAAGAAAAAAAAGAATTAATCGTAAACGATAATTAAAAAATTAAATAAATAGAAATAAAAAGAAAAAAATTGATCATTCGTTTCGATCGATCATGATCGTTTATCGCAATGGCAAATAGGATTTATTCTTAGATAAGAACGTGGGAGTTAATAATCACGTGTAAGAACACACGGTAACGGTATTGAGATGTTTTTTGAAGGTGCGGTTCTTGCATTGAATATAACCGGATAAAACGATTTCGTTTCGCTTTAAAGTCCAAACACAAGATACCTGTTACGTTAACGGTTTACCATCCATGGTAAATGCTATGAAATGGAAAAACGCTTCTAAATGGTCTTTACGTTGAATCATTCTAATAATTGACAATGAACGGTTATAACTGTTGTTTGCCAATTCGCGGTCTAATACGAATTATACATTATTATTATTATTGAAAACTAAAGGAAAAAAATTGATTATTTTGCATTATTTCACGGTGATTAATCGAAAATCAAACAATCGTAAACGATTTGTCGATTCTGTGTATATATATGTGTGTGTGTGTGTGTGTGTGTGTTTTGATAAATGAATTTTTTGTATAAATTAATTAATTCTATTCTTTTAACAACACTTTAACTGCTACTTTAATATTACACGTTTAGCTATATTGGCCACGATATTTAAATATAAAATATAAAACAATATAAAAATGGTACCGATCAATAGAGAGGTTATCAATATGGCGAGTGTCCAACGTATTAAATTTGAATTCGTTCATATAAATTAATTTCATACTAGATTTGGTATGAGTATAAAAAAAAATAGAAACAAATATTTGATTTATTTAAATATACAAAATATTTCAATTAATATAACTCGTTGACGCAGCCCTGACACACATGTGTAATAATAATTATGTTTAAAAAAGTATCATAAAACGTTAATAAAGAAAAAATAAATTAAAACTTATTATGTGAATGTGAAATAACCAGAAGTGATTTAGAAAAGGTTAGAAAATTAGATACATCTAATCGCATCCACGCATCCTTCGATAAAAAAGGATGCGATTAGCATAAAACACGTTGTGTTTCGCGTTGATTGGTTGGTTGGTTGGTTGGCGATGGTGGGGGGTGATGCAGCTCCTTATTTTTACTTACTTTAACATTCCTACGCGTGTTACTCTCGTGTGCTAAACGTGCAAGGTCCTCCTCACCTTCTTTATCAAGGATACAAAAATTCCTTTTAAGATTCTTGCGCATACCCATTTATTTAATTAATTAAGATCGTGATTCTCGTTCGTGCAAAATGTAACCTCATATTCGTTAAACGAATTTTATTTATTTCACAATTCAAATAACACATTGACTGTAGCCATTTCAAACATTAACTTTTGTGATTTTCATTCGATTGTTTTATCTCTTTTTGTTTTTTACATTTTTATCGATCTTATCGAATTTTATCTCGTTTGATCGTTAAAAATGACATTCAATCGTGATTTACTTTATTATTTTTTTCTTAACACTGCATCAAGCTATAAAAAATATATATATATATTAAATAAATAAATTTATTTATTTAATAAATTTTATATAAATGTATATTTTTTTTTTCTTAAATGTCCAAAAAAATAATAATAAACCCCATTTAAACTAAATTTATTTCATAATCTGCATTTTAATACAATTCTTTTTTTTTCGTTTTTTTTTTCGTTTTCTTTCTTTTTCTAACAAACATCATCATCACACGTCGTTTCTAGGAAATATATTTTAGTTTTTGCAATCCGCGCTTAACGAACCGTATTTTTTTTTTTTTTTTTAATATGCATTTTGATTTTCGTCAGTCGCCGCCTTATTATTCGTTTAATTTATTATTTTACATAGTTTTAAGAAAAAAAGAAGAAGAATTGAAGGATAATATTTTTTTTACGTAATTTTGAAACAGGAAGAAATATCTTTGAAATCCAAAGCTCTCCATTTTCTTTGGCAATTCTTCTGCGCTATTTATTTATGGGAGTTCCGAATTTACGAAGCATGTCAGTGCTCTCTCACCTAATCAAACTTCGACTACAATTCGTTGTGTAATTGGAAAGCGCGTTTCCTCCTCGTTGCACTATAAATTCATTATATTAATTCTAGTGTAATTAAAAGTCGTCGAACATGTGGAATCCGTCTAACGTAATCTATTATAATATTAATTATATTATACACGTAAATATATATCACGTTAGTCGTTGTTTTACATATTACGATTAAACCGAATTTTATTTTATTTTATATTATTTTTACATATGCAGGATTGTCCCAAACAAAAAGAAATAATTAAATGTTTAAACAAATATTTTTTCGAATTCTCGTTTTGAACATATATTATTTGACCTATTAAATAAAATCAAACATTTTTAATTAAAACAAATAATAAATCAAATATTTTTAATTAAAACGTTATTAATATAATAAGTCAAACAGTTTAAATTAAATTAAGTAATAAATCGATTATTTTCCTTAGATCTCAAACGTTCAAAATGACAAATATTATAATAATCGTATTTTTTTTTCATCATGAGCCAACAACCGGAAAATAATAAGTACATACAAATGGTACACCTTGTATATGTCGCATAATCGGTCATCGTCCGATTTCTTTTTATTTTTTTATTTTTTTTTTCGTTATAATCCTTTCTACTTCTAACAGTATTACTTATAAATCAGTATCGTAAAAACTTCGAGGGATGAGGAGGAGAATGGGGAAACGGGGGCTGCACGTGATCATACAAGACGCGAAACACGTGCACGCATACTAAACATATCTCACGTGTTTACACATACTTACATCTACGCTTACGCACATTTACACATATACACATATTATTAACGAACTACACTTACTTTTTAAAGTAAAATCCTACAACTTGTTCTGGATAAATTCCTTTCTTTAAAAAAAGAAAAAACTGGAAATACGGCAACGAAAAATCTAATTCGAATAATTCGAATAATTGCTACCCGGTCTTACACGGTATTGTACCACTTGACCTTGGATCTAATAAAAATCTCGAGTAAAAGTAAACGAATTTTGAAATAACCGAACTATCTTATATATTATCCTTAACGTTTAATTTTTATTCCTATATGTGTGTATGTGTATTCCTATATTTATCTCACAATTTACGAATCACATTTTTGATTATAATCAAATTTGTTAAAATAATAATTTAGAATTTTTTGAATATAATCGACAGAAAATTTGGCACCGTCCGAATTGAAGAAACTTAGGAATAAACAGAGAAAACAACGTAGGAAGGCAGAATTGGAAAGACAACAGGCTGCACAGGCTCAAGAAAAAAGAGAACAACATAACAAATCACGACAACAAACTGATCCTGATTTAGAACAACCGACATTGGACGAACTTATTCCAGAAAAATTGGAAAGGGTTGGTTATTTATTATTTAATCTTCAAATATTTTATTGAATTTTATTTCTTTCTTTCTAAGTTCAATAAAAAAAATAAAAAAATAATACAACGTGTTTTTGCATTTGTATGTATATATGTATTTATTTATTTATTTATTTATTTATAGGTCGAAGATCCTTTGGAACAAGCGATTAAATTTTTACAACCACTTCAAGATCTTGCAGCAAATAGAATAGAAACGCATCTAATGGCTTTTGAAATCTACATACGTAAAGGTAAATAGAAATGTTCATAGAGTTGGGGTGGGGTATGGTATGGTGTGTTGTAGTTAGGAAAATATAAAAGTTGATTGTTTATTTGAAAACCCTCTGTAATTAAACAACGTAAAATAATGTAACGCTGTAGAGACAATAAATGAAATAATAACAAACAACATGATTATAGAGGGTTTAAATAAAACAACAACAATGATAATGATAATGATTGAAGGAATGTTATAATTAATTGAAAAATAATGTTGATTCCAGGTCGTACACTCTTAATGCTGCGATCAATAAAACGTGCTCATAGGCTGGACTCGAATAATCCAGATCTTCATACGTGTTTGGTACGATTTTTATTGAATACAAATCGTTTATCGTTGGAGGGTGCCGTTGGTGAAGTTGTGAAACGACAAACGGCAGACATATTTTCCGACTCAACTGCAGTACAATTGAATACGGAATATTTAAAGAAGAACAGTACTTCATTACCCCATTTGCTTCAAGGTGCAAGAATGTTATATTTGTTGGACCCATCGGCACAAACACGTGCATTATCACTCGTTACAAATATCGATGAACTTGAAAATGTGACATTGAAGAGTTGCACTAAAGTACTCGAGTCAATGCAAAACGGTGACTTTGGTTATTGCGATAGTACGATATCCGAATTTATAACTAAATGTCGCGAACGTTTTCCTTACGCTACTGCATTTCGATTGCAAGAAACAACAACAACAACTACTACTACTACTATTACTACAACTACCACCAATACTACTGCTGCTGCTACTACTACTACTGCTGCTACTGCTACTACAACTACAACTACTACTACTACTACTACTACTGCTACTACTACTGCTACTACTACTACTGCTAAAGCAACTGCCAATCATCAAGATAAAGAAAATTCTATTAAGAACTGATCCAGGTACTTGCTATCAAGCGTCGTAACTGGTTTGCTACCACGTAGTTAGGCGAGGCAAATCGTTTTTTTTCAAGATGGATTAATAAATAAATCAATAAATAAATTAATAAAATAATAACGAAATGTATCGATCTACGTTTTCTCGAAAATGATCGTTCTAAGAATTTATTCAATTTAGGAATTTAATGAGGATAAATAATTAAAAAAAAAAAAGGGAGAAGAAAGAAAGAAAAAGAAGAGAGAGAGAGAGAGAGAGAGAGAAAACATAGAGAAAAATAAGAAGAAAAAAATGAAGGAATTGGCTTATGGTATAATCGATGATGAAAAAAACAAACAAGTAACAGCGGCCAGCAGCAGCAACAGCAGCAGCAATGTAAACACATATACACACACATACACATATATACACGCGCCTTATAGCTGTGTTGTTCCTAGAAGATCAACTCTACATCTAGTGCATATAATATAACAGTGAATAAAAAAAAATAAAAAGAACAGTGGCTGAATTCATTAGAATGGTGCAGGGGATATAAAGATTTAGAAAAAACAAAAACAAAACAACATAAACAAAAAAATCTTAATTCAATTGTAATACGAGAACTCTGACGACACGTGAGGAGACAGACGACACACCTATATTTTGAAGAATAATTTGACAAAAAGGACTGGAATAGATTAATATTAACAAGAGAAAAGAGAAAATTGAAAGAAGGAAGGAAGGAAAAAAGAAAAAAGGACAACAACAACAAAATAGGAAAGAAAGAAAAGTATTCGAAAAATGCATTGATTAAAAAAAAAACGCTCTTTTATAATTCGTCAAAAAAAGTGAAAAAAATATTGTAACAGTGTGCATTTTGAAATAAATGGATGGGTAGGTGGGGGTTCATGATACCGTGCAGTGTGTAAAATAAGAAGACATGGAAGGACTAACATATTGGTACAAAGAAGAAGAAGAATAAGAAGAATATAGGGAAAAAAAGGAAAGAAAAAGAAAAAAATAAGAACAAACAAAAAAACAAACAAATAAAAAGACTTGTATACATTCATAACGCGCGCGCTTATTAAAAAGAGTGATTTCTACTCGAATGTTTAAAAAAAAAAAACAACTGAAGGTTGGTGGGTGTTGTGTTGTATCATCGTCTAGCAGCATCAGCGATGCCTAAATAAATTACTCTACCGTGTAGAGAGACTCGCAAAAAAAAAAGAACTTAAGACTATAATCGTCGAGCGTCGATTTAACAAAAAAAAAAAACAAGAAAAAATTAAAAAAAAAACAAAAGAAAACAAAAAAACTGTACCATGTACGCGTCCGTACGTCGATATATCTGCAGTTGTGAATGATGATAATGATGGACCTTGGTTCCATATCGTATGAACTAAATAATAATAATAATATTAATAATAATAATAATAATATTAATAATAATAATTATTATAATTATAATGATAATAATAAGAATAATAATGATAATATTAATAATAATAATAATAATTCTGGTTCGCGTTTCGTATCATCTTGTGTGAACTGGTAATTTAAATCCAAGTGAAAAAAAGAAAAGAAAAAATATGCGATTATAGATTTCAAAAAGGTTTTCCTTCCTTAGAAAACACACACACACGAAGCAAAACAATAGTAAAACACGGATGAACGTACTATACACACACAACGCACGCCACACACAACATATACACGCGCGCTAATGTACACACTAAAAGTTTAATTAGTTCGCCGTGTCGTTTCTTTCAGGGCAATCAATCTGCGTTTTGATTGTATTGAACCCTGATTGAATATGATATTCCATCGAGAACAATTTTAATGAATTATTATTAAAATTAAAAAATACCCGTAGTTGTGCGCTCATCTCCACTACGAAAGTCCTCTGTGAAAGTTAATTGTTAAGGATCATTAAAAAAAAAGAAAGAAAGGAGAAAATAAAGAAAAAAAATTAAAAAAAAAAAAAGAAGAAAATAATAAGCAAACAAACACTTGTGCGTATTGTATACGCAAATTACCAAAGTATCTTATCAAATTGAAATCAATAAGTGTCGCGGATAAACGATTTATCATGCATCTGTATGTGTTAAACAGGATTACAGAAGTTTTAATAAAAATATAACAGTGAAGCCTACAGGTATATAGAAATCAGAGAATAAATCATTATGATTACCTCGCTTTCGTCTGAGATATTTAAAATAATAAATAGATACTCATAATTAGTTTAGTATATTCTTTTTTAGAGATTCTTTTTCTTTTTTTTTTTTTTTAAATAAATACACCATCTTTCGATAAATATCATTTAATTATAATTACAATGATATTGATGATAATGATGACGATGAGGATGATGATAGCGATAATAAAGAAGAAGATGAAGATGACGATGAAGATGACGATGCTTATGCTGATCATGATCATGATCATGATAATAATAATAAATAATAATAATAATATTAATAATGATAATAATAATAATCTTTGTACATACTTCCAGCAATACTTTGCCAATATATAATCTATCTCCAGTCTCAGTCTATTTTCCATGATAGTAGGGATATATCATTTTTATTTTTCACAGTCAAGAAATAATAATTCAGTGTACGTGTGTGTTTTATGTTCGCATAATCTCTCCCAAAACAATAAGAAATTTGCGAATGTCTCTTGTATAGTTAGTCACCATCCATAATTATAATCATAATTATAATATACCAATATTTATTCGATTTACAAATCTACTATCCTCTCACAATTTTAAAAAGCTAATAAGTATCGAATATAAAAGATATTAGGAAAATCGATGGAATCTTTGTATTTGAAAAATATTATTATTATCAAATAATATAATCGCAGAATCGCGCGGTTTATACACAATTTTAAAAAATAAAACAAAAGAAAAGAAAGAAAAAGAAAACCAAAACCAAAAAAAAAGAACAAAACAAAACAAAAACAAAAAGCTGTTCATTTTGTATAAATGCATGGTATGTGTTCTCAGGGCTATGCAATTAAATGCTACAAATAAGCATTTTATTCTGTAAGTATCATTCGTTTTCATCGGTAGTCATCTGATCATTATACATATTGTCACGCGGCTTTGTATAACGAATTATACATTAAATATTTCTATACGGTGTAGAGAGAATTCTTGTTCTCTAAATTTTAAAAAATACACGCGTCCCGTGTTGGGTTGTTTATCATCTTTATTCGCAAATTCTTTTCAACGATTACGTTGATCAACTTTATCTATGAATTACTTATTGCGTTAATTATTTTATTGTTCATTTTGATAAATATATTTTTTTTGTTTCTTCTTCTTTCCTATAATATAACACAACTTCTACACGACTGTTCCAATCTCTTCTCTCTCTCTTTATAAGATTTTTATATATTAATTGCTCCAATCTTTATTGAAGTTTGTTACCTCACGTCAAAAAAAAATAAAAAACAGAAGAACTTTCTATGACACTTGCTCGAAAATAATTTAGAAGAAAAAGAAAATAATAAATAATATACTGAATATAAGTATCAGACATATTTTTCAAATGTTAAAATCCAAATTTGCCTTTTAGTCCTTCTTGCCTCAATCTTAATTTAAACAAAAGATATAGTTGTAAATATTTTACCTATATCCTATAATAAGTTATAATGTTTCCAATGTTTATGGGAGGGGGGGAAAAAGAAAGAAAATGACATACGCTCTTCTCATATTACTATATCACTCGGTACAGTTAATAATTCATACAGAACAAAATATACTTTTCGTAATACATACTTTTTCTCGTTAGATTTTCGACAAAGAACAATTACAAAATCGCGATAAAAAACTACACATTTAAAAAACTTTCACGTGTATAGTATGTACATAAGCATATTCATATATATATATATATAAATCTTTGGATTTATAGTCATTCTATTTGTTATAACGGTACAGACACGTTAAACATGTAATTTCAATTGTCCCTTATTTTAACTGTTTGAAAGAAGTTGTATACTACATGTTTCTTATCATGCCATACCACATTTTCTCTCGCCCACATTTACATTTGTACAGCAGGTAATTCATATATATTAAAGAAAGAAAAACAAAAAGAAGAAGAAGAAGCTACTATGTTATATATACTTAATAATATTATACATGTATTATTACAAAACTCACTTCACTTTCTGTACATTAGTTTATTTATTTCTTACTAAATAATCCACAACCGATACAAAGTGGAAAATAAAAGTAACTATATGTGTAAAGAATTAAAAAAAAAAGAAAAAAACTTGTGGTATTCTCTATCTGCGTTTGTACCTATATTCTTCATTAAATTTTATATGTAAATATTGACTGACTTTTTTCAGAGAATACCTATTTGTGCAGCAATCTAAGTCACACATTTACGACTTTAATGATGACTTTTTATTTAAATAAGATTTGACCTATACCATGTCAAGAAGAAAATAAATAATAAATAAACAAATATATACATAATCTATATTATGAAAATATTGCTTTATTCAACTTTTTATTAAAGTTTCATTTTTGTTTAATATTTCTATTCACGAACTTATATCTGCATATCTGTAAAATTCTATTGTTATTTTTCAACGATAAAGTCATCAAATTGTAGTCATTGTTGTTACGATTGGTTATATCTCAATTAGTCTCATTGTCGACAGACTCAGAAATGTTTAAATTTGATACAGAATTGTTTAAACTTGATCCGTAATTAAAATCATCGAAATCAATCACAATTTTCGTTTTGCGTGGTGTAAATGATCTATAAAAAAAAAAATAAAGTAGATCTAGTATTCTTGTTGCTCGTTAATACCGCATATAAAAATAATGAAAAATAATTATAAAAAAAAACATACTCATATACAACTTTAGCAGCGTCAAGCATTATCTTAGACGCTTTGGTATCAATTTTGTTTTTGTTTTTATCAGATATATAATAAATCTTCTTTATTCCAGACTGAATAATTACTTTAGCGCACTCATTGCAGGGAAAAAGGCTTACATACATCTTACAACCCTTCAATTTACTCAAATTCCTATTTAAAATAGCATTTATTTCTGCATGGCATACTATAAAGATAAATTATTATCATTAAAAATGATAATTAATCTTGAGATAATATAACAATCATTAGACATCCTTACCGTATAGTTTTTTATTGTTCAACTCATCATTGGAATTCTTTTCCCAAGGGAATACATCATCACTGCAATTTCTGGGCATGCCGTTGTATCCAACACCCACTATTACATTATTTTCATCTACTATACACGCTCCTACACGAGTAACTGGATCTTTACTACGCTTAGCAGATAATAATGCTACTCCCATAAAATAGTCATCCCAACTTATACTCGCTCTCCTTTTGGAATCTGTAGGATTGCTGCATATACATCAATTTATAAATAAATAATCACTCATATGTGTTTGTTTTTCTTCCTTTTACAAGTTTGGAAGAACATGACAACAATTTCACATAGCCATTACACATCTCCTTAAAATCAACAGTACACCGTGTTCCAAAATGATCACACATCCAAGTACTAACTGTACCCATTGTTGTTTGACTTTAGTAATCTAACAGGAACTAGTTTTTTTAACGAGGCAAGACCGTTGATAAATTATTATTTATATATAATCTTATTAGATAAATATTTTGTTTTAATAATTTAGCAATGAAAAAAATAAATTAAAATATATACAATCATTTACCATTGGACTGACTGTTCAGTAGAAGGCTCCACGTTGTTCATATTGAATAAATGTTGACTACTATATTGCACACACGTTCAATAAGACTTACAGGAAATATTAATTGAAATAAATTCATTAAAATACCATCGATATTTTACATTGATGCTTATTCAAGGTAATTATTATCTATTACACTTATCTATTTTATTATCTTTCCATTGATAACGATGCAATTGAAAGTGCACGTGAACGAGACGAAAATGTCACAGAACCATCTTATTCAAATTAAGAAAAAAAAAATGGTGGAAGATAAAAATTTGAAATGTAAATTAGAACTCTGGCGTAAATGTATTTTCGTTTCCATTTTTATCGATGATCTCTTAAATTTTGGGAAATAAATACTTTAATTACATATCGAATGCGCACGAAGAAAGTTTGTCGGAAAACAAAAACATAACAATTGTTAATTAATAATTTCATTCTAACGAAATAATTTTGAAGCACTAACGTATCTTTTTCTTTTTAATCATTTTTGTATTATTTATTTTCCAAAGATTAACACATAAAATTGTGTGTTTTTTTTTTTTATTATTATTATTTTCCACGTGGTCTTTTCCGATCAATATCAATCGATTATTAATTTAGATACGTATTGAAATTTAAAAAAAAAAAAACAAGAAAAAAATATATATTATAACAGCGAACTCAGTGCCATCTGTCAACGAAGTCGTGAATTAATTACTACTCCCATGAGTTATATACGTTTCGTCAAATCTTATTGACTTTCGCAAAGTGTCGTTTCTTGTTCATCGTGTCTCTCATAGTAAAGAGACATTCAAAAATATCCGACGTTCATTCATACATGTCCATGTAAACCGTGAATTAATAAAAATAGCTGTAAAAATTATACGATAAAAAAAATTTATAAAAATGGGGTTAAATATTCTCAAGTCGCGAATATTAAATCTTCGTCATTTGAAAAAAGATTTTTCAGTAATTCTTACATTAAGACTGCCTTTAAGTACATCACGAATTTGCAACAATAGCAAGGTACATCAAGATTATCATTTTCAATGAAATTTTAATGCTAGAATTGTGATTTTGTTAATTAAAATATAATAATAAACAAAAAAATAGATTTATCTAATATCTTTCGTATTTTTTTTTGTCATCTGTCGCAACAAATGAGATGCTGCTTTTATGTAATCAAATCAGGTGCCAACTTTAGATAAAAATTTATTGTTCACATGTGCCTAAAAGATACTTTATAATTTGATGATTTATGAATTAAAAACAATTATATTATGTTAATTAATATTTAACAGAGATGTCTCTGTCACTGAATGATCAAAAAAAAAAGAAAATAAGCTTTGAAACAAACGTCAACCATATCTTTTTTTCTTTCATTTTACGTTTATTCTGTCATTATGTAAAGTTCAACATTTAAAAACATATGATATCTATACGATATATCTTATTAAACGTAAACTGTTAATTAATCTTATGTCAATAATTGAAAATTAAAATTATAAAATCAAATTATTTGTTTAGATAAGTGAATTTGAATGTGTATGTATGTGTGTCTACATGTTTTTATACCAATACTTCTTTCCAATCGTCTACTATGATAAATGAGATCACTTATAAGATTTCACATTCCAATGACCTTCAATCCACATACTTCCATTTTATGATAGAGACAAACTTTTCTTATTAGCATTAATATGACAACTAACTCCTTAGAAATGGTAAAATTATTTTTATTAATAACTCTATTATATTCTTTTTTCTTTCTTTTTCTCATTTTTTTTATTACTGTTATAGGATTTAGAAGGCCAAGAATATAGAATTGAAAGAGATACGTTCGGGGAATTAAAAGTGCCTACAAATAAGTATTATGGAGCTCAGACTGTTAGATCGATGATAAACTTTCCTATTGGAGATACATTTGAACGCATGCCTGTAAGAAAAACTGGTACTTTAAAATTCATTTAGATTTTCGTTATGATATACATTTATTTTATTATTTTATTTAACCTTTTGAGTATACTGAATGCTTATATGCGTTTGTCGATACCAATGCAAAGAATGAAATGTCAATTTGTGAGTTGCTAATAATTGTTTTGAGTCTTCGATCAATTAATGGAACTTATACTAAAGCAATAAAGCATTATGTTCCTATGAAATGTTTTAAAAATATTCATCGCTCACAACGTTAATCTTCTTACGATATCTTTGTCAACATTTATTGAATTTTGTAGTACGGCGTTATTGTAGCCATGGGAATATTAAAGAAAGCTGCTGCCGAAGTAAATAAAGAATTTGGATTAGATCCAAAAATTGCTGACGCTATTAGCAAAGCTGCGGACGATGTTATAAGCGGTAAACTTTATAACGATCATTTTCCATTAGTAATATGGCAAACGGGATCTGGTACGCAAACGAATATGAACGTTAATGAGGTTTGATTTTTTACTTAATATACTTGAGTGTTTTCATTTTGAATGATATTGTATGATCTATGCGTTCTTTTAAAATATCTTAATTAGGTAATTTCAAACCGTGCTATTGAAATACTTGGTGGAAAACTTGGATCGAAAACGCCGGTTCATCCCAATGATCATGTAAATAAATCACAAAGTAGCAACGATACATTTCCAACTGCAATGCACATAGCAGTAGCCTTAGAAATTAATAAAGTACTTCTGCCAGGTTTGAACTGTTTGTTAGAAGCGTTAAGAAAAAAAGCGGAGGATTGGAAGGATATAATTAAAATTGGAAGAACTCATACTCAAGATGCTGTACCTCTTACATTAGGACAAGAATTTTCAGGTTTCAAATTTGATTAAATAAAATAATATAAATAAAATTGAATAGCTGCTTTTCTTTTACTAATATATAACATTTGCAATTTTAGGCTACGCAACACAAATTCAAAATGGAATTTGTAGAGTAAAAGATACCCTTCCTCGTCTATACGAATTAGCGTTAGGTGGTACAGCTGTTGGAACAGGATTGAATACTCGTAAAGGATTTGCTGAAAAAGGAGCTGCAAAAATAGCTCAATTAACAGGTTTACCATTTGTTACTGCACCAAATAAATTCGAAGCTCTTGCCACGCACGATGCTTTGGTCGAAGTACATGGCGCATTAAATACTGTTGCTGTGTCCATGATGAAGGTATATATATTTATTACTTTGAATTAAATTATAAAATATACACACGATTCTCATATAAATTTACTTTTATGCGTTTATCAATAGATAGCTAATGATATTAGATTCTTGGGAAGTGGTCCACGATGTGGTTTAGGAGAATTATCCTTGCCAGAAAATGAACCGGGAAGTTCAATTATGCCAGGAAAAGTAAATCCTACTCAATGCGAATCAGTTACTATGGTTTGTTGTCAAGTAATGGGAAATCATGTCGCGACCACTATTGGCGGAAGCAATGGTCATTTTGAGCTTAATGTATTTAAGCCGGTCATAGTAGCCAATACGTTACGATCTGCAAGATTGTTAGGAGACGTTGCTCAATCGTTTACAAAGAATTGCATTGTTGGTATCAAACCTAACGTCGATCGTATACAGAAAATATTAAATGAAAGTTTAATGTTGGTTACTGCACTTAATCCACACATTGGATATGATAAGGTACATTTATTTTGTATTGATAATGAATGTACGTTTGTTTCATGATATATAAATTTGACAAGAAATATTTTTGTTTTTAGGCTGCTGCTATTGCCAAACAGGCTCACAAGGAAGGACTTACTTTAAAAGAATCTGCATTGAAAAATGGATTAACATCCGAACAATTTGATTCGTGGGTCAAACCCGAAGATATGCTTGGACCCAAATAAATTGATGAAAGATAGCATAAAAATTTGTTAAGCAAGAAGTACATTTTTGTACGTGCATTTTGTCATTGAGAATCTTCCCTTTATACAAAAGAATTACACTAAAGTGAATGTTTTCAAACATTATTCAAATATCAATTATACTAATAAAGTATCATCAATCAAGGTTTTTTTTATTTCTACATGTTACCATGTATAAGGAAGAGTATCGGGCAAATTAATAATGTATTTGGGAAAATAAAATAAATATTTATTTATTGTTAGCTTAATATTATTTTGGATAAATGTTAACATAAATTTATGTGTTATTAAGATGTTCATTTATTTTATTAAATAATATTAACTAATTATTAATAATATAATCCGAAAAAATAAATCGGATTTCAAACAAAGTCTTATGTTATCGTCGACATGATTATCATATTAAAAATATGTTGTAATGCATATTATCAAAGTTATGGGTCAGAGTGGAATAACCTTTACAATTTTAAAGTATTTTCATCTAAACTTATTCAATTATGTATTATAGATAAAGTATCCAAACGAAATGTTTCGGACGATTCTAAGAACGTTTAGTACGCGTAAATATAATAAAGTTGGTTTAATAGGTGTACCTTTTGAAAAAGGACAGGTAAATTTAATTTATCAATAATAATTATAAATGTTTAATTTTTCATGTCTTTTTATTTTTAAAATGTTGTAGCAAAAGAAAGGTGTTGCACTTGGTCCTAAAGTAATTAGAGATGCTGGTCTTATAAAAGAATTAGAAGTATTAGGTAATTCATTTTCATTGTAAATAATTATTTATAATTATTAATTTAATCAAGAAGTTATATATTTCAAATAGGTTTAGATGTTAAAGATTATGGGGATATTGTATATAAAACGGTAGGTACAGGCGATGTAAATAATATGACACATTTGAAAGACGTAGCAGCATGTACTAAACTTTTATCTGAACAAATTCAAAAAATATTAATTGATGATCGATGCGTTTTAACGCTTGGAGGAGATCACAGCGTAAGCGTTGGAACTATAGATGGCCATGTTCAAGTATGCTATTCTATTAAACAGTTTATTTTGAATAAATAATATGCAATAGATATTAAATTCACTTTCCACGTAAGGTAATGGAAGATGTTGCAGTACTTTGGATCGATGCTCATGCTGATTTAAATACTAATAAAACTAGCGAGAGCGGAAATGTTCATGGAATGCCTGTAGCATTATTAACGACTGAACTTTCTGATTATTGGCCGCATTTACCTGGAATGGATTGGCAGAAACCAATGTTGGTTTTATATATTATTTCTTTAATAAATTTAATTTATGTTCTATTCTGTAAGAGAATATGTAGAAGATATATATATATATATATTTACAGGCTATCAATTAGAAACGTGGCTTACATTGGATTAAGATCCGTAGATCGTTACGAGAGATTAGTTATTGAAAAATTTGGTATTCCTGCTTTTGGGATGGAAGATGTTGAAAGATTTGGTAATTTTTATTTTCTAAATTATGCACCTTAATTTTGACTTTTCTCATAAACTAGCTATTTCAGGGATTCATAATACAATTTCTATGGCATTAGATAAAATTGATCCCAATGGAGTAAAATCATTGCATGTTAGTTTTGACATTGATTCTCTAGATCCCTTGGAAGCTCCAAGTACAGGAACTGCAGGTATACACAATTTAAAATTATAATAATTTATTTTACAGATTATACTGTATATATATATTTTGTTTATAGTACGAGGTGGATTATCTCTTCGAGAGGCAATTCATATAATGGAAGAAGTACATAGAACACGTAGATTAAATGCTATAGATTTAGTAGAAGTAAATCCTCATATCGGTGATCAGCGAGATGTTAAATTAACTGTAGAGGCTGCAATATATATTATACAAGCTGCTTTAGGATATACTAGACGTGGTTTGAAAGTTCCTAAAGGTGTTACCGATATGCCATTGCAAACATTTAAATAATATGATAAATTAATACTTTAATAAAAACATATTTGTCTCAATTTATGTAAATAAATTATTAATTTCATATGAATACATAATTCATACACATAATATATTACAAATCTTTAACTACAATTTATCAATAATAGTTGAGCTATCGTCTTTCATCACAAACACTTTATCAGGCATTTCTCTAATCTTTAATTCTATTTTGTAAATATCAGCTTTCAATTTTTTCTCCGAGTCTTCGGTTATAAGAGCTTCAACACGCAATTCTCCAAAGTTTTTAGATCCCACGATAGGAATTGTAAGCCAAGTTGTATTGTCAGTAGATCCATTCTTTTCCGGATCGCTTATATTAATTCTTTTTTCTTTTATAGGAGTTCCTAATAAATCTAGAGCCTTTTGATGATTGTTCAAATGTTCCATCGCATCCTTGTAAAGTTTACCTTCGCGAAGTTCATTCTGTATTTTATAACGAAATGCATATCCTGCTCCAGCTACTGCAAAACCAGTAAAACTAGCAATTTTTACTAATGCTTCGAGCGAGATCATCTGTATCAAATGAATAGCTCATGTTAAATACGATGTCATTAAAATACTTTACATTTTGATAAAAGATATATCACTAACCTAAACTATATTTGTAGGAAATAATTGTAATATAGAAAATATCCAACGCTACCTTCTTCACAATGTTACTTTAAAATTTTAAGGTTATGTCGCACATTTACTATCAGTACTCCTCATAGTTTAGTTATTTATAAAAATTTTATTATATTATCACGATAGTATAAAAATTAAAATAATATACAACAAATTATGTATTTTAAATGTGTAAAATATTTATATATCGCGATTGTTGATAAATTATTTTTATTACATCACCGCTGTAGCAAAGAGGGTTAGGAATATATACCTATATATATACCACGTGTTTGATATGAGAGAAGTACTACTCAAATGTAGTACACATGTATATGTATGAGATTAAAAATATTATAGGAATAAAGATTTTATACATCAAATTCAACCTTTTGCAAATTAAGTTCATTCTTTTATTATTAAGAAATTCAAAATTACTTATCTTATGAAAATTGTGTATAGATACATACTTGATAACATGCATACGCAACCAAATTAATATAATGGTTATTATTTAAAAAAAAAATAACTAACTGAATTTTAGATTAAAACTTAAGAAAAAAGATAAAACAATTTGATAGAAAAAATTTTTATTTTATTTGCATAAAGTTGAATTTTGGAGTAAAAACCTGTATAATTAGAAAATGTTAAAAAATAAGTATATTCATCAAAATCTCATTAGGATTTTTTTTATTTATTTGCACTTAACAATATTAATGCATAAATTATTTCTAAATACAGTGATATTACAATACTCTTCCTTTGATGAAACATTTCATTCATAATTTGGAAGAAACATCAAAGTAATATTACCACAAATCTTGTTTTCTTTTTTTTTCTTCATTCGTTAATAATGGCAAGAACGAATCAACGATGTTTTTATTTTTTTATTTTTTTTCAGTGCGTGGGGAGCAAACTAAAGAAAAGAATGAACAAAAATAAATATAGCTCTATTATCGGTATATATTGCATAATTCTCTTTTTCATTTATTTTTCTGTATTTTATTTAATTTTATTTCTGCCCGTAACATTACCTAATCGATCGATGGATGATTATTTCAAAACATACCGACGTTACAACAATTTACATACTAAGCTTAAACCTTTTAGTGCCGAACGACGATACATCATTTTCGATAAACCTTAGCAAATTCGTTAAATTGCTTCGATATTTTTCACATAGGTACTTATATTTTTAATTCGACACTAAAAGGATTAAGAAACGTATGTGCAATTTTGAGTAGAAACTAATCCTACAAAGTTAGCATTTTTTCTTTTTTTTTTTGCTTGCATTTGTCCAACCAGAGTATTATTATAGTAATTTTAAATTATTTTCCACATGTGTGTTTGAATATTTTCAATTACTGTCATAAATTTCGATTCGAATATTAATAATATCGTCTCGTTTCTTATATATATACAAAAGATTACAAAAACTGAACGAATACAAATCTCCTGATGTCATTCATATATATATATTTTTTTTTCTTGAAAAAATGAAAGATCCTAAGTTTCAGTCCCAGTCTAGACAACCAAGTCCCAAGTTACTATAATTTCATTTTGTGACTGGTGTTATTATTAATCGATATGAATCACTTGACTTCAATATATATATATATATATATTTTTTGAATTATGTGTAAATATGCAATCACAGTAGTTCCATAAAACATGTACACGTGTGATAAATCTTATGAGAAACAATATACAGATTAAATATACAGATTAATTATATTTATCAATATAAATATACATATAAATATATATATTATATATATAATTATATGTATATAAATTAAGACTAGATGAGAATATCAGGTTACCACTTCTAATCCTACAGCCAATACACATTGAGTGTAATATTTAAAATACAACTCAGAAGCAAGAATGGTTGTTTCAAAATATAACAACGCACGCGGCACGACGATGGTATGCAGAGCATTGGCAAGAAGAAGAGAGCGCAATCATTGTTTTGGATTTTTGAGTATCTTCGAAGGAAATTGACTGTACACTCACTAAGTAGGACAAAGAACTAAAAAAAGAGATAAAATTTATGTTAAATTTTTCTTACAAGTAATCGTTATCTATTTCTTAGAAAGAGAGATAATAATTTTCTTCCCAGTTATTCACCTTTGAGAATATAATCCGTTAGCAAAGTTGGTACAGTTGGACTATCTTCGCTAATCGCTTTCAATACTGCAAATAAAATATTTTATTAGAATTAATAATCTTTAACATATTATTTAATAGAAATATAAATAGAAAAATAGATTCATAATTATACATTTTTTATCTTTATTTATAATTAATATATGCTTATATTCATATATTTCGATAAAAATAGTTTGTAATAACTTTTATATTAGGTCATTCTATACATATATATAAATATATAGAAAGATAAGTATATATATGTAAAGATAAATAGATATTCAGTCTATATATATACATAAAGATAAGTAGATATCTCTTGTATATACAAAGTAGTGCAAATTGTAAAACTGCAAGCCTAAAAATTTTTTCTAAAAAAAAAAAAAATAACTGATTTTTAATATCACTTAACCCTTTCGTTAGGGTATGTTGTAGAGGAAGTATCGTTTCATGAAAAATTCGTTTGTAGATATGTATTGTACAACTCCTATTTGAGTCAGTGGGGTTTTTACACGTATACGACCCATATACGAAAAAGTTAAATAATATTTTATAAATAGATAAAACAAAAGTATGTAAAATTACTTTTAATAAGGACTTGCAAAGCCTGATTATCCGGTGGTCCGCTGTCCGTGTTATATGGAATGACTGTGGTTAAATATTTGGATTCTTGCAAGGACCTATGTTGCGGTAACGGACTAGTACCATTCTGCATTTGGTTTTTCTTCTTTGTAACGTGATGTTGCCTACGTCGATTTTGTACTGCTAATAAAAGAGAAATGAATTGATTTTTCAATTCCTTTTCGTATTCCAATTCATCCCGAAGTGCAAGTTCAGCTATCAGAGTTTCGCTCAATGCTGCTACGAGAGATTCCATTTCTCCTAATAACTCGGTTAGTTGATTCGAGGTGAATTGTTTCAATTCTGAAATATTTTACATTTGTAATATTTTATAATAATATATTGTATAAAAAAAATAATTCAAAGATAATATAGTCAAGTCATATGTTCCATATATACTTGATTGTTGTCTTTTTTTCTTTATATATATAGCATACTATTTATTTATTTAAAAATAAATAGCATACTTTTTTCGTGCAAAGGCGAGCCGAGAACTTCTCTACTCCTTTCCAAAGCCTCGTCACTGTCAAGTAAGGATCCATCTGAATCTGGTGTTCTTTCCATAGACGGACTTTCCTAAAATATTAAATAATAAGTAAAAATCGTTAAATAGTTATATATCTAGCTAATTGGACAAAATAACGTTAATGGATTTTTCAAGGTAATCTTTTAGTGTATATATATATACCTGCATTATGTCATCTATTTCACGAAGCACTTCTTCGGCTGTCTTCAAGGGTTCCTCTGGGCTATGAGTATCGGTACTGCTAGATAAAATCAAAGCATGCATATCCAAATCCGTTGCTACAGCCTCGTCTTCGCTACTTAAATCTTCTAATTCGGGTCTGAAGATTTAAAAAAAAAAAAAAAACACAAATTAGTAAGGTAAATGAATCAATAAATCATATATAGATATCTTGTACCTTTCTTTGTCTTTTTTTTTCTTTTCTATTTATTAATTTGTCTTTTTACCTTTCCAATGAAATTGGTGCCTCGTTAAGATTCAAAGCTGGCATGTGCATTTTTCTAGCATAAGATTTGCTCCAGTCAATGGGTAAGATGTTACCAAAAGTACCAGTGATAGTCCACCACATCCTATAGAAAAGATAAATATTATTATCATTATCATAAGTTGTCGTGAGAGATACACTTTGCGATAAAAGATATGTCTTCTACTCCAATTACGCGTACCATCATCATCACATTAGCTGACTCATATCCTCCTTTTCGCGATATCACTATATATCACGAATAACTCACTATTAGTATGAATTTCTACGAGCATTCGTAATTAAACACGTCTCGTCATTTCCAATAATAATATCACGTAGCCCAAAAGGTACACAACTTTTATAGAGGTATCTATTAAAATTCCCAAGCAAAAGAAAAAAATTAAACAAAAACGAAAGAGAAATAGAACAAGTAAAAACAAAAATAAATAATAATAAATAATGAAAGGTTAATTAATTATCAAAATGTTATTATTATAAAGGTAATTGAAAATTAAACATTTAATATTATTAATCAAATGCATAATTAAAATTGTATTAACAATAAGAACGATTAAAGATAAATGATGATGATGATAAATTTATACAGACAAAATTCAAATATAATAATTAATCAATTATTACAATAAATAATAAATGTAGGAATTTATTTTCGTACATATATATATATATAAAGAAAGTTAAAGGAAGGAAATCTCGATTTCAAAGGAAGAACGGAAACATCGTATGAGATTTTCCCATGTTGCATGTAAGAGGAAATTGCAAATACTCTAAAGATAAATCTCGCATTTCAAATTGGTTTTTCTAAACGGCTTGGGATAGATCTAGATGTTAGTTGGTAACAGCGGAAGTTATGATGAATATTTTTTACAGAGATAGAGATGGATATAGAAAAAGAAAAAGAGAAATAAAAAGAGAACCAGAAATAAAGAGAGAAAGAGAGAAAGAGAATGAAAGAGAAAACAAAGAAACAGAAGCTGCTTCGCTCAATAATGTCGTATTCGTTTAACCCTTTGACTAATCGAGGTCAATTCGACCTACTCATGTGTGCCTTTTTACTTCAACAAGAAAGAAAGAAAGAAAGGAAGACAAAGAGATAAATAAGTAGATCAAATTATTCTTTATTTCTTTCTTTTTAAAAAAGAATTGTAAAAAAGAAAAACGAATATAATAACAAATAATTTTAATGCATTCGTATGAATTTATATATATATTTATAAAAATAATAATGATAATAGTAATAATATAAGAAGGTTAGAAAAAAGAGGATAAAATAGAAAGTTAAATATATACGAATAATTCCATGTATAATTTCGTTTTAAAAGAAATATAAATGAAAAATTTCAAAATTAAATTTCCATAGAAAGGGTTTATTATTATACTGTTTCTATATAATTTCCATAAAAAAGAAAAAACAAGATTATTTCGATATACTTGAACTTTTGACTCCATAAATATAATTTGCGAAAGAATTCGATTAAAAAAAAAAAGAAAAAGAATTCCATTTTACGTTTTATTATAGATTGGGAAAAATTTCATTATAATATCATCAATACTTTTGATTATGTATTTTCTATATTACATTGTATTTTGTATTTTATATTTTGTATAAATATTTTTCTATTTTATATTGTATAGTATTTACATTTGTAATTTTTTTTATATTACATTGCATATATGTAAAATACATATTTGTACATATATATATTAGGGTAGGTCAAAAAAATCAGTTATTTTTTTTTTTACAAGTGCCACGAAAAAATGGGTTGCTAGAAACTTTAAAACAATTCTCACCAAATATGAGCTCTTAATTTTTATAGAAAGATCCTCCGCATCGCAGTTTTTAATTTTTTTTTCAGTCCAATAGATTAAAATTCATACCTCATTATTTATTGATTGTACAGAAAAATATTCTAGACGAATTTTGTAAGAAATTTAATGCTTTACAAAAAAGGTATCTTATACTTTTTCCGTAAACCTCACCATTTGAATGATATTGAAGATTTAAATTTGATGATTTTTAGACAAATTTCATTTTTGTTTATGAATTTTATAACTCTACAATAAATGATTATTAAAAAATGCGCGATACAAATTTTTGTAGGAAATTAACTGCTCTATAAAAATGTAGTCTTATGTTTTGGCGATTAAATTAAGCGTTCAAAAGATATTCATTATCAAACTTTCATGTGTACTGATTTTTGTCTCTGAATATATATACATATAAAATTATATAATATAAATAAAATTATATAATATAAAATATATGTAATATAAATAAAATTATATAAATATATAATATTATATATATAAATAAATAAAAATGTTTTATTTCAAATAAATAAGCTCGATATTTAAAAAAAAATAACCTACAAGAATAGGAAAGGAAAGTAATTAAATCGAAGAGAAGAAAATACGATAATAATCATCAGAAGGAAAGAAATAGAGATGTAATAATAAAAAATAAAGAATAAGAATTCTTAAGGAAGGTAGATAAAGAGGGGGAGAGAGAGAGAGAGAGAGAGAGAGAGAGAGAGAGACAGAGAGAGGTTTTTCTGGTTCCTCGAAGAGCAAAAATGGTTTTGGTGTAAGCGCGTGCGCAACGATATTGACCGTTGTCGGGTTGTTGGGGTCGCTCTTTGCCTCTCCTCCACCACCTTCATGGGAGGGTTGTTGCTGCTAGAGCATGTAGCTCGATACGGGGACAAAACATACGCTGAAAGAGGATGAAAGAGGGTGAACGAAGAAGGGAGAGAGAAAAATATAGAGATAGAAATCAATTTTTCATGCTTTTTACCATGATCGAATATCATCACATTTTCTACTTTTTGGATAATCTGCTATTGTTTATCAATTAACGAATATTAAACAAAAGAAAAAGAAAAAAATGCAAGATTAAAATCATATTTTGAAGTTTGTTGAATTGGTTTTGTTTATGAAATTGATTAATATTAAATTTGATGAATCGGTGTTGTTTATGAAATTGATTAATGTGAACAAGAATGAAGGAGGGTAAGAGAGAGAAAGAGAGAGAAAGAGAGAGAAAGAGAGAGAGAGAGAGAGATAAATAGAAATCAAATTCTTATGATTTTTACCATGATCGATAATTTCGCATCGAATATTATCACATTTTCTACTTTTCTGATGAATCTGTTATTGTTTATCAATTATCAAATATTAAACAGAAGAAAACAAAAACACAAAATATTAAAATCATATTTTAAAGTTTAACGAATTGGTGTTGTCTATGAAATTGATTAATGTGAAAGAGAAAGAAAGAGATCGGATTAAAATTAAAATTTCATTCTTTTTATCATGATCGATAAATCTTCGTATCGAATGTAATAACATTTTCAATGTTGACAAATATTATTAACATTTATTAATTTATTAATGCAAAAGACAAAAAAAGAGAAATAAATTTTCATTTTTTTTACCATAATTGATATATTTTGTATTAAATATCATAAGATGAATATTAAATCGTTTCTAAATTAATGTATACTGAAAAGAGACAAGAAAAAAAATAAAGGAAAGATAAATACAAATTTTAAATTTCATATTTATAACGATGATCGATATTCTGTAGCGAATATCATGAATATTTTTCAATTTCGCTAAATTTTATAATCGGTTATAATAGAATAACGAGTTCAAGAGACATTATGATAGATAGAAAGAGAACAGAATAAAATAAAATAGAACAGAATAAAATAGAATAGAATAGAAAAAAATAGGATAAAATAGAAGAGAGAAATGGAAGTAGAAGAAGAAGAAGAGGAAGAGGTCAACGACCTTGCGACCCTGCGACCGAAATGAGGTCGGTCCGCCATTTGCATATGATGTGATATATAGTCAGCAAACTCCTTTTCGTCGACATTTCGTCGAGAACCTTCGCGATCCTTTCCTTTTGGATACTTAAAGAGTAAGAGTGAGAAAGAAAAAGAAAGAGAGAGAAAAAGAGAGAGAGATGTATTGGAACTGGGGAAACTTGAGAGTCAAGTGTGGTCCAAAAAGGAAGAAATGCAAGAGTAAGAGTAAAAGGAAGAAAGAATGGTGGTAGTGGTGGTAAAGGAATATGGCTTTAATAGCTTTCTCAGCTGTTACATGACGACGTATAACGACAAATGTCAAATAACATATTATACGTTTAATGAAATAAGTAAACGTATTAAAAAAAAATATAAGATATATGTATTTTATGGAATAGAATATGTGATAATGATATTAATGGTACATCATATTAGCGATATAAGAACATATAGACTTTATTTTATTATGGAAAAGGTGTGTAAGTCCACTAAAAAAATATATGAAGAAGATCTATGTATTTTATTTAATAGAATATACGATAATAATAATAATGGTACATCGTACTAGAGAGAGAAAAACATATGAACAGCTTATTATGAAAAAAGTGTAAGTCCATTTTTTAAAATAAAAATAATATAAAAAAGCTACATGTATATTTTATAGAATAGAATACGTAATAATGATAATAATGGTACATTCTAGAAAGATAAAAATATAAGGACCACTTATTATGAAAAAGGTATGTATAAGTCCATTTGTTAACAGAAAAAAGAAATAAAATTTAGATGTTTGACATTGAAACAAAAATAAATACAAAAGAAACAAAAAACAAAAAGAGAAAAAAGAAAAAGAAGAAGAAAAAGAAAAGATAATTTTGACTTAATCATTTTCATAGCTGTTACTTCAAGGCAATATGATAAAAAAAAATATTACAGATGATGATATGGTAAATATATATTATAAATAGATGTTTCAACAACGTTTAGATAAGATAATAATATGTAATAATATAATATTTTGATCACATTTTTTTTTTTTTTAAATATGTCTCTTTATATAACAGCTGTGGTAAAAGTTATTATGCAAATATGAGCATACACATTAATATATAATTATATATTGAAATATATAAAGATAAAGAAAAGATATGCTATCAGAGATAATAATAAGCATTATAAAAGATATAGAAGGGATAAAAACATGTCTACAAAGAAATATATATAAATATATATATACATACAGAAGGAGGAAGTAGGAGTAGCTCTCGAGAAAGTCTCTGGTGTCTCTGAGAAGAAAGAAGAGAACAGAGAGAACTCTCTCTCTCTCTCTCTCTCTCTCTCTTTCGAGTACTATGTCAACTCATGTCAGATTTTTTCATACGTTAAACTCGATTAAAAAGCGTAACAAATACACATCTTTACATATATATTTCTTCTGTGCACGTTTTTATAATTGAACTCCTCCTAAACGGCTGGACCGATTTTAATGAAATTTTGTGTGTGTCTTCAGGTGGATTCGATAATGGTTTAGCGTTACAATTCGGTTCAATTTAAGTTGTTTATTTAATTAATTTTTTATTTATAACTTGTTATGCAAAAAGTTTCTAGGTTGAAGTTAGTCGATATTCGAGTTATAGAGAATAATCGAGTCGATAATCGAAGTTATTCGATTCCAGTTTGTCGTGTGCTAATTAAAATATTACATTAAGATCTAATTAGTGTTTGAAGAGTTTTGAAGTGTGCATAAAAAACTATACATTTTGCAAATTTAGTGCGGAATTGAAGTGAGTATTTTATATAATTTTCTATTAAATTTACACGTGCGTAAAAAATTAAATTCTTTATATGTCATGAACTCCTCCTAGACGGCTGGATCGATTTTTAAAGTTTATAGGTTGAAGTTAGTCGATATTTTTTGTTGATATTTTACTTTTCGATATACTCGATATATTTCTCTTATTGTTTTTTTCGTGTTATTATTGTGTTACAAAAAATCGTGTGCTAATTGAAATGTTACATTAAGATCTAATTAGTGTTTGAAGAAGTTACTCAATTGACACTGTTGTCAAGATTTAGAAAATCCGTGCTTTTCTCACGGCCAATTATATGTTGCGTGTTCCAGGGTTGGAAAACCATCGAATTGGTTTGTGTATACTCCTGAAGGATCAACCGAAAATATTGTACATCCAATGGCATTACGATAAATTAAGTTTTTGTTTCAACTTTTATTAAAATAAGTTTAAGTGAATAATAATTAGACTTCATTCAACAGTTTAAAATTATATTATAACATATACACATATGGTGGAGGATTGAGAAAAAATCATGACAAAATTGTATTCTACGAACTCTCACGGAAGCTCTTTCTCAATGAATTGCCGACGAATGGAAGGATTAGCGACAACGTCCAACTACCACACACCGGATATGCTTCAACGCGTTTATCCTTGCGGAAACGAATGTGTTTATAATACGTGTGTCTATCCGTCTCTTTCTCTTTCTCTTTCTCTTTCTCTTTCTCTTTCAGTATATGCGTAATAGAGAAAGAAGAGACACGTGCCGCTTGGTAGCACGTGTCTAGCCGATCCTTTGCACACCCTTTTTTTTTACTTCTCCTGATTTCTCAACTTTTATATGTTTATTAGTAGTATCACCCCCTTACCCTCCATTTCAAATTCCGATCTTTCGATTTGTTTATAAACAATCATTGTTTAAGATCAAATTTTTTAGACTAGATTTTTCTTATTTTTGGAAAACCCTATCATGTGAATGTTTTTTTGGAAACATTACTTTTCTTTCTTTTTTTGGTTTTTGTTTTCTCCATTCGACGTAATTCCACTCCTTTTGTTTTATATATTAAATATAGTTAATTATTATAATTATTATAATAAAATGAAATAATAAATTGTTCATGCCTTGAATAAACTTTATTGAATAATATAATTTCCATGATTATTTTTGCCTTCTTGCCAACGTAATGGCAATTTTTATATCCCATTTAAAAAAATGCCTTATTCCTAGAGGCAAAAAATTGAACCAGTGTTTTTCTGAACGGACGACATTTTCCGGTAGACTCAATATATTTCATTTGAAAGAAATTTAAAAAATATCCTATCAAGTTTCATTTTCCTATCATTTTTTGGAAAAAGATTACTTTCCTTTCTTTTTTTTTAATTTATAATATATTATACATTTCATTTTTGTAAAAAATATTAAATGCGTTCACGTTAAGTCGATCAACGTTTATACCCGTTGATTTTGTAGAATATTATTTATTTACTTATTTTTGTAAATGAGGATAATTTTTGTGTTTACAATTTGAAAAGATTTATCTTATGTGTTTATTAACCGAGACGAAAGACGAGAGTGGACTCGAAAGAAATGGAGACTACCAGCGTAAAAAGTGTATGCTAGAGGATCCGAAGGGAGGTTGAAGGGAGTTCGAAGGTAGTTGAAGGTAGTTGAAGGGAATTGAAGAGAGTTGAAGGGAGAGAAAATTTAACGGGTGGCTCGTGGTGCGTTCTCGCACACCGAAGAAGATACAATTTCATGCTTCGTTGAGCTTCACCTGCGGTACACCACGCTCCGCACGTTCGTTTGTTCCTACTAAAGGACACCTGTCTATTCTTTAAAAAGCTCTTTAAAAACTCGATCATCCTCCTCACCTCGGTTCACGTGTTTTAACAACAAAGGACTTTGGTATCCCTAAATTTAAGAAGTTAAAATTAAAGGTAAAACTCCCCCATGTTGTGCAAACTCTTCAGAGGGTAAACATTAATTTTTTGAACCATTGATTTTATTTATTTTTATTTTTGGATTATTTGTGAAAGTTTCTTTTTTTTTTTTTAATATCGACTGTATTTTTTGTTTATTTATTTATTATAAATGAAATTAAAAGAAAAAGAAAGAAAAAAAGAAAAAATGGATCAAGATCTTCATTATTATTAAAATAAAATAAAAAATAGAAAAAAATAGTCCTTGCAGAGTTAAAATAAAAAATGGGAAAAGGGAATGAATATTTTTCGTGCGTTTTTCTTTTTTTTTTTTTTTTTTTAAAGAAAAAGGAAAAAGAAAACAGGATCTATTTACGTTACAAATCAATAATTTATTTATTCAAAGAGAAAGCTTGTGAATTTAAGGCAACGTAATACTTTCGAGGTTAGAAAATATTTCTACTATGATCTTTGAAACGAGCGTGAACGTGAAACCGCGGCAAATTTAAATTCGAACGAGTTTGAATAAATCTACATGCTTTGTAATTTCTTTTCTCCAGAAATTCTATACTTAAGTTATTTTCATAATTATTAACGAAACAAATACAAATATTGATACAAATATGAATGTGCAATTAATATTTATATGAAAAATTATTATATTGTAGAATTATATGTAATGTAATATAGAATATATTAATATTGTAGAAGAAAAGGGGGAAAAAATTTGATGCGGAATGATAAAATATATTGATAAAAAGAAGAATAAACTTACTGGCACTCGTTCATGATCTCCTCTTGCGTTCTAACTTGCACAGGTGCCAATGATTCAACGTCGGTGCCATAATCGCGAAAGCACGAAGTTATTTTCTCGTCAAACGTGTTAACCAGGTCTTCGAGGCTACCGCTGAAAGGGCTGAAAGTACCTTCCTGTAAAATATCCGTACTGTTGTCGTGATTGGTTGGTACTTCGTTCGCATTACAATTTTCACCAAAATTCGTTTCTAAACTGGCATCTAAAAGTTGTTCTGCAAATAAAACAAACGAAAAAACACAAAATTAATATAACCATAAGATTTGATAAAAATCATCCTACAAATTATTTGCTAATTTTGTCTTTTTTATTGAATAAAACATATCAAAAACTATGAGATTGATAAATTGAATATAAAGAATAATAATCGATTTAAATCGTATATCAATCGTCCAACAACTTTCGATATATTTCAAGCGTTACAATAATTACTATAATAATTACTTACATATATATATATATTGATTGTATACATATAAATTTTGTTGTTAGATGAAAAATCACGAGAAGGGTAGATTAATAAATCGAAAATAAACAATTGATTTAATCGTTTGATAAATATTGGATATTAGCAAATATATTTCATGTCAAGGTAATTATGGGAATTAATAGATAATTACATGTATATACACATAGGATATATTTATTAACTTACATATAATTCAACACTGATCGATATTCCGCATATGTATACTAATCGAACGTGACCCTTTTTTTTTAACATACGATCGATTAATCAAAAGGATATATATATATATATGGTGGCACGCAAATAACATGTATTTTAAATGCTGGTCGTGTGTTTGTTATTGATTAGGAGTCGACTGGTCGTCACTTTTGAAAATTTATCGACACCATCTCTATCTTCTTTTTTCATACACAGGTAGTTTATAAAAATAAACATGAATATATACACCAATGAAAAAAAAAAGATAAAAAAGAGAGAGAAAGAGATGCACACACATACATACACGACATGCAGCTAATAAGAATAAAAGGGAAAGAAACATGGAGAAACCTATCTCGTTTCCAACTAATAAAACGGACTACTATTACGGCTCACGATTGTAGATATTTTATTTTTTAATTTTAACAATAACACCATTTATAATTGAAGGATTTAATATTAGAAATTCCTGATATAGTTTTTTTTCTCCTTGAGATAAATAATATAAGAAAACTTTCATAAGATTACTTTAGTTTGCTATTTTTATAATCAAGATTTCTATTGTTAACGTTCAATCGTAACAAAAAGATAAATAAACAGAAATAAGTAAGATGGGGAATTGAATTGTTGAATTATTACTTGGAGTATATCTACTATTATGGTGAACCAAAAGTTCGTGTATTTATTGTACTTTGGAAATGTTAATAAAAAAAAAAAACGCACACGAACTTTTGATTTAACCTAATAATTAAATTTAGTTAAAAAAAAGTAATAAAATTTAGTTTTGAATAGGGAGGAGGAAACAACTATGTGTGGTGCTTATGGTTTTGTAAACTCGTAGTAATGAAAGATAAACAGAGAAAGAGTGAAAACTAGTGACGAGCAAAACCGGTGGATATTGGACTCCGATTATAGCCATGTACACGCGGCTAAGTACGCATTGTCCCGTCTCACGAAGGTCGCACACACATCGTCTCGTACGATGCCGACATAGCCAGACAAAACCTTTTACATCTTCACGCCTTTGTCTTTCTCTTTATCTCATTATCTTTATCTATTTTTCTTTTATTTCACATCCCCCCACCCTCACCTTCCCTCTTCTCTTATTCGTATTATTTTATTTTGAAACTAGAGTACATTTAACATATTTTTTTTCTCACTCTGTCTGTTATCTCTTTCTCTTATTCTTATTATTTCGAAAATAGAACACCAACATATTTTCCCCTCCTATTTCCTCTTCTTTCATCTCTTTCTTCTTTCTTTTCATTCTTCTTTTTTTTATGATTTTTATTATTATTATTAGTAGTAGTATTTCAAAAATAGTACACCTATATAGTACGTTTTTCAAGGCAATACGATTTGTCAGATAAATCGAAATTCTGTTAACATTCTATATAGTGGATTTTGATTGGTTCATAAGTAATATAAATGTTATACATCGTCCAATCAGAATTCGATCTAACGAAGGTAAGTTACTTACGTCAGAATTTTTGATTTCAAAATCAGTGTCTCGAGAAAACGAAAAAATTATCGTTATTATTATTATTATTATTATTATTATTATTATTATTATTATTATTATTATTATTTACATTAATATAATGATGATGATTATTATTACTATTATAAGACACGTAAAGCGATATTATTCGTAAATCAAGAGAAACCTCTATATCTCTGGTTTTTATATTCTTCTTTTTCGTACGCATCGAATTACGTCGATGACTCGCGTAGTACTCCCGAGCAGACGATATAATCGTGAAAACAAATATGTCGTAATAGGAAGGTTCGTCCTTGGAACGGTCGATTACCATCATCTTCATAACTTTTTATCTTTTTTATTTTATTTTATTTACATCCCCTTACGACAAATTTAAATATCCGTTATTCGAATTCCTATCTAATTCAGAAACTCAATGTCTAAGCAAGTGCGCATGTATTTTGAGTACTTGCATACTCATTGACAAAATTTAAAGGAAGAAAGGAAAGAAGAAAGGAAGGAAGGAATAAGGAACCCCTTGTGCTCGGGTATTCTCGCTTCGTGATTGGTTGTCAACGCGTAACGTGTGCTCGCTCGTTTAATCGATCAATTTTCTTATATCTTTCGTTTCGCCCCATTCCATTTAATAGATTCGAACAATTACGATAATGGATGTTCGTCAACGCGATAACGAGAGAGAGAGAGAGAGAGAGAGAGAGAGAGGAGAGGAGAGAAAGAGAGGGGAAAAACAGAGAGGTAACAGCATCCTAGTTGTCCCCATTATATTAAATTTCCGATACGTCTCTTAGAGTTTATATGTATTCAGAGTATCGTTAAAAAAAGAAAAAAAGAAAAAAAGAAAAAAAGAAAAAAAGAAAATCTTATTTTATTAATAAAAAAAAATTAAAGGCAAAGTAGTAGAAGAAGAAGAAGAAGAAGTAGAAAAAGGAGAAAAACCTTGAATGTTTCAAAATTTCTGAAATGATACGCAAATATTTCCTAGACGTTTAAAAATATTAAAAATCTGCATAATCAAAGTATAACGTCTTGTCTTGGAAAGTTTGACTAACATAAGAGAGAGAACTGTAGTCGATGCGATTTATAATTTCTACGCTCTAGTTTGTTCTACAATGTTGAAGATTCTTCTTTTACGTTCACGTATTCGTTCGTACGTTCGTTCGTTTTTAGAACGACGACGAATCGAACGAGAACGTGCATGAAAGCGACCGGGTTCGTCTCTCTTGGAGAGTCGTGTGTCCAACGAGTCTACACGAGATTCTCCGATGTTCCCCCAATGACGCGAGAGAACGCATCAACCGACGACAAGTTTTTGAGGGGTTAAAAGATCGAGTCAAAAAGATGGTGGTGGTAACGTTTAATATTTCTTTTTCCCCTTGTTAATAATTACCTCGAGTCAAAGAATTGATTTTATTTTGATTATATATATATATATATATATTGAAATTACATGCATACATATATACATACCTGTCAAAAGATTCATATTCTTTAAACTGGCAGTTTCCTCCTCCTCGAAGCGCGCAAGGGGTGCTTCGAACTTCAACTCGGCGATCTTGCCCGCCATGTCCCTCATTATTAGGCACGATGAAGAATCCAGGAGGGAGGTATTTTACCGCAGCGAAATTTGGAAAGGCACGGTAAAGCCTGCGGTGCTCCTGTGCTGCTATCGTTCCTCCTCCCCCTCCTCTCTTCCTTTTCTTTCTCCACCTACTTCACCACTCCTCCTCCACCTTCTGGAAACACCTTTTATTCCTCTTCTTCTTCTTATATCTCGATGACGTTTAGTCACCACGACGCGCGACAGATATAAACGAGGGTTAAACAAATTTTAGGCAAATGTTGTTTATAAGTAAGAGACAGGGAAATAAAGAAAAAGGAATAACACAAATAAAGTGTTACGAATGGATTAAGGAGACAAAAAAAAGGAGAGGCACACGAGCGCGCGAATATATCGCATCAAGGAACCGTGAAACGACCCATCCAACTCTACGCGAACAACTAACGCAGAGGGCGGTTAGCCACTAACTGGTGGGGGAGATGATCGCTCGTTGTCATGGCAACGGCTGGCTGCTCTGTACGCTGTGCGCCGTTTCTACCAAACACACTATTTGCGCATCCCCAGAAACTAGTCTTCCCATTGGCCAATATTTCTTTCCGATTTCAATTATTTATCCGATTATCAAAAATATATTTCATTTTTCACGATTATTATTATTTCACTTTTTATAAAAGTAATAAAAAAGAGTATAATAAAATATTCGATTCAAATTTTATTACGTAATGAATAATTGCGCGAGTGATAAATATATCGATGGGTAACGAATCGATCGGTAATTATCATCGCATCTACTTTACCGACCAATGCAATTGCAGAGATTGATTGTAGATAAATAAAATTCTTACCTCATCGATAACTTTTTTTTGCTTTCCGAAACATTGGTAATGCAGTATCTTTTGGCTTGCAATTTTGTATTTGCAAGAGAATATATGGTTTGTTTCGATTATCGATAATCGATTAATTGCGTACCCAATCGACATTCGTAACGGAGACAAATGGAAATAGAATACGTATAAATATGCAATTACGTGTAAATTGAATTAGATGTTTTTTTTATACATATATATATATAATAAATAATGTCGAACAAATTTTACGAGACAGTTCGATTGAAAATATCGAGAAATGATTATTACGTGTGGGTGTTAATGGCATGTACGCGACCGGCATCCATACATATGTACCATATTCGAACGAAAAAGGGGTTGTCATTTGAAGTCTATTAGCATAAGTCGCTCGCTATTCGTAAGTATAACGATGGATTAGTAAGGAGAAGGGCTGGAAAAATACTAGGACACGCCTGCGATATATCGCTGAGCCACACCTTCATTATTGAAAGACACAAAAAGTGTATTAGTATCATATTATTCTAACTGGATATTCGTTGGCGAACTGCATAATAATGTTTTTTTTTACGAGCGACGATACGTTAGACAACCTTGAGACACATGCGTGATCTCAGCAAACATGCATAAGAGGTGTTTCGTTTTTTTCATCTTTTTTTCTTTTTTGTCTTTTTTTTGGTTTTTTTGTTTTCTTTTTCTTCCTCTTTTTCTCTCCTCAACCCCCGAAGATCTCGTCGATATCCTACGAGAAGGTTTCACGAACGGGTAAAATTCCTTTTGTCTCAGGATAAAAAGCAAATGAGGAAAATGTCAAAGTCATTAAAAGCTATATTGTAATATATATATGTGTGTTTTTTGTAGAATACACACGTTGCGGTTTGCGGTTTGCTTATAGGTATATTTATATCAATATAAAAACGTACTTAACTCGAGTCAGCCATATTGTGGGTGGATTAATAATTACCAATAAAATGAAAATAAGAAAGGGAAAAGAAAAAAAGGAGAAACAAATAAAAAATAAAAAATATGAGGAAGAAGGAACGAGTGAGGAAGAAAGAGAGAAAAGAAAAAAAATGGAAGATTGTAGTCGGCCTTGGCATCGTCATTCTCGTAAATCGTATTGTCAATGTGGGACAGATCAATCCAGGGCTAGGAGATATGTACTCGTTGAACATTACAGTAAGGTAGCCATTGCTCTCATTGAACGATTCAATGAATATGTGTTCACACTGTGTATTATATATATATATATATCACAAGAGATATGCTCGCGGTTTCCCTAAGCAACCTTTCGAACGAGTTTACATATTATATAAGGGAGAGAGTGAGTCGATGATCCGTCTAACGTTCTATTTACTTCGTCTACAATTCAATTTTTCCTTTCCAATTCGCATTAATATTTATTTCTAAATTTTCTGGAATTTTCTTTTTGTTTGTTCGTTTTCTTTTTCTTTAATTTTTCTCTTTATTTCCTCTCTTCTCTTTCTTCTCTTTATAATATTTTTTACATTAGTGTAGTTTTTTTTTTAAATCTGATTAGGAATAATGGTATATGATAATGTAGAATAAAATGCAACGATTTGTGTGTATATATTTATAATGAAACGTCAGATTTGTTCTTGTAAGAATATAATATGTACTTGACTTCTGCATTTTAATCAACTTTTTCGAATTTGCTTTCTATCTTATAGAAAAAAAAAAAAAAAATATCGGTTCAATCGATACTTGAACTTTTTTCTTTTTTTGGTTTTTTTATAGAAAAAAAAATTAATTATTTTCTATAAAGATATATTTATACTTGGTATAAAAAGTTCGTTCGATTTTTTAAATATTTACGAATACTTTTTGTAAAATCAAATAAATAAATAAATAAATAAATAAAAACATAAAAATAAGGAATTATATTTGTAAATTGAAAAAAAAATAAACTTTCACAATACCTTACAAAATTTATACGAAAAAAGAAAACTCTTTACAGTGCAGTGTAGGTGCATGTACTACGTCGACATTACATCAGATATCATTTTTATCGATCCAAACAAATCGATATCCTTTAGTTCCCAATAAATTACGTTAACAGAAAGAACACTAGAAGGTAAATTCTTGCGTTATTATTTTCCAAAATAAAAAAATGATCACCGTAATTATACTTCGCTATGTTAGTTTTAAACGTACTTGTCTAACGCAAGTGCAATGATTCAGAACGATTCTTTTTGCATTATCCTTTGTTATTATTTATATTTATACGATTTCGAAAATCGCAAAGTAAATACTAAAAATGTACAAAAAAACAACAACGAAAGAATTGATAACATCGTGTATTCCCCCCCCCCTATTTTGTCTTGCTAATTAGATATTTTTCGATAAAAAGATTAAATAAAAAACAATGAATAAATTTTCCAATTTATTTAAATTTGTTATAATTTAAGGAATCATAAAAAAAACTAAGATGGAATAGATTTGTCGGAAATAAATCTCGTATCGAGGTGTTGGGAAATAGATATATCGGATATATCAATTGTACGTACCATCGTATTAAAAAAATTCAAAAGAAATAAGACAATCGTAAAGAGAAATTGTCACTTGGACGTTTCTAAACAATCGCGATCGTTACGCGTTCAATTGAAACAAATTCACTGAACCGTCAATTTGTATATCATATTAATTAATCAGCTGGATCGAATGTGAATTCAATGGAATGGACGTTAACGTGACATTCTTTGCTATTCAATTAAGAAGTTCACATTTATCTAACGATCCTATCGGAATTAGCAATGAATAATAAATATACTTTTACTTTTACTCTATAAGATATTTACATATATATATATATATATATATATTTTTTTTTTAAATATAAATTATAAATACATACTATATCTTTTTATTTTATTTTTTTTAAATAAAAGAATTAATATCTCGAATTAACACTAGATATACCACCATTTTCAGTATACCTATTTCTACCACACAGTCAAAATGACTGGTGTATAAAAAAAAAAAATGCTTTTTGAGGCTTCCAGTCTTTATTTACTCTTAAAAAATAATAAAAAATGTTTAACAATAATAATTTTAATAGATTAATGGGCTTGTAGACATTTTTAAATAACAAAACGCTTAATTATTTACAGAACTCAAATGTTACATGAAGTAGAAATTTGGAATTAAAATGGCCCGACCAGTCAAAATGACTGGTCTCGTATATTTAGTGTTAAAGATTCATTCGATTTAAACGATTTACACATTAATCTATATTAATTACGTAAGAAATAAAAAAAAAATAAATAGATAACACGAGAGATCGATTAATTTATATAAAAAATTAAATCAAGCAGAGTAAAAACTGACTATCCATAAGAAATAACGCAAACTAAACGTTAGGTTGGCTGACTCACTAAATGCAGCAGTAATAATAGTCGTAGTTGTTTTTAGGATCATATTCTCATACGTCACTAGTAACGAAAGTACCCGGAGTACTATTATTAGATGGAGATCACGCTTCCTAATTCGATTCAATAAAAAATAGATGAAAGAGTAACCCCTCTTTTTGTCATCATTGCATATAGTTATAGTATTAAAGGGTATAATATATATAAGTATCTACCTATGAAAATACACACACATAAATATATATATATATATATATATTAACTTTATATATGTTATTATATATTGTTATATATTAACGTAAGCATATACACATATATGTATGTATCCTACGTAGGTATCTATAAGTGTATATATATATTTAGATACTCTGTACGAAGGGATATTACGCGGCCGGATGGTAATGACCCTCCCTGCCGATGCGATGATCATCCTTCTTGAATTTGCAGTACGTAACTAACCATAGGCCAAAGGGGACACGATCTATGTACCGTGATCGACAAATCTCTAATAACTCGATCATTTCTTTTTTTTTTATTTTCCTTATACCCATATTTTATCTCAACTCTTCTTTTTCTCCTTCAATTGGTGTGTTGTACACTCTGTGTGCGTGCGCGTGTACGTTTATCTCTCGTCACCTCATTGATAGGACGATTAAAAGTAGGTGAGTGTGCGAAATCATAATTTTAATTTTATTTTTTTTTTACTTTTTTTTTAATGAACTTAAAATTATTCATTGGAATAATTAAATTCGTTTATATTGACGAAATTTATTATGAAAGCCTTTGTTCTTTTTTTATTTTATTTTTTCGATAACATTAGGAACGACCTTTGAAAATTGTAAATCATTCGTTGATTTTAATTACTTATATTGCATTATCTAAGTTTAAAAATTCGCATTATCGTTATTGAAGATAAGTTATCGTTGTGTCGATATAGACACTATAATATATCATCTTATTATGAAACCAATTATATGTAGTTGCATATTGCGTCTCGATTTATTCTGAAATAATGTCAGAGCAACGGTATAGTGCATTTTTGTGTTTTGTTTTTAACTGTTTTAGTACAAAAAAACATCAATCGGAAGTATACGATATATATATATATTCTTTTTTATTTATTATAATAGTGATATTTTTCGTAAAAATAGAAAATTTTAATAGGGAAATAAAAAAAAGAGAAGAAAAAAAAAACAAACGGTTCAGTGAATTTTGCGCAAATTCTTTCATTCATTCATTTTGTTTCATTAATAACGGAGACATGTGGAAAAAACGATTGCAACAATATTATTTTATTATTATGCGTGTCAATTCATTTTGTTCTTCTTGTTTTTCATTAGAATCCCATTACCATCGATTACTGCATTACCTTTATTAAGTCAATAAAACGATAAAAAAAAGAAATGACAAAAAATTTTATTCGTAAAAGCTCACAATCGTTAAATCGTTATGTTAGTTTTAACGGTTGAGTTTTATTATTTTAAACGACGTCTTGATAAAGGGAACATTAATATTAAATTCTTATTACAACGATATTGAGAGACGTTAATGTTAATTGCTCATTAATTAGGGTGGAGAAAAAAAATTACACTTAGAAACGATAAAAAAAAAAGGATAGAAACAAAAAAACCAATGTTTCTTCAATCAACAAATTGTTAATATTATATTTGTTATGTTACAATTTATAACATGATTTACAGATTTATGTTAATTCAAAAGAACAAAATTTTCGCGTATAAATTTTTGAAAGAAAATTCAAATAAAGTAATAATAATCTTGAAAAAATTCTTATACGCCAATCAGCTGATAAAACACTTATTATAATTAACAAAAAATACATATACATAATAAAATATAAACGTTGTCTTTGATATTCTTAGTAAACGTTTTCACAGAATATAAATATTTCTAAAAAAACCATTTGAAAGAACTTTTCGAACAAATTTATTCGTTCAAAGATAATTCAAAAAAATATGTCGATAATATAAAAACAATCCTTTATTGCATAAATTACAAATAGCCTTTCAGATCAATCGTTCAGATAATTTTCCGAATATATTCAGATATATTAATCATTTTTGAAATTAATATGATTATTCTAGTTTAAATTATTACGTAAATTATTTATATAATATATTTATTATTATATTAAATTATTATATAAATTATTTATATAATATATTTATTATTATATTAAATTATTATATAAATTATTATATATTTATTATTATATATTTATTATTATATATATATATAATATATATAATAACACAAAATGCCAGTTTTTTAATTTCATTTATTACGAATGATTCAAAAAGCAATGAAAAAATAAAACAAGTACATAATATGATTTATTGGTAGGCGTGTTACGTTTAATATGTATACGTAATTATTGAAATTTATCTAAAAGGATAAAAAAAGGAAGGAGAATAAAAATGAGAAAAAGAAAGAAAAAGAATAAAAGCGCGAAAGAAAGAAAAAATACTAACTGCATTACATTTATGATATAGGTGTATATCGACAAAAAAGGTGATAAAAGGTATATCATTAAAATTATAGATACTCGTTTGTTTATATTAAAATATTTGAATGACGCATAAAAATATGTTTCAACAGACTTTAATAAGGTTTCTTTTTTAATGCATAAGAGAGGAAGGAAACGTATGATTAAGTCGAGAGCACTGAGACAGGTGCACTAGTTTAGAATTATGATGTTGTTTAGAAGAAGAAAAAAAATAAAAGAAGAAGAAGAAGAAGAAGAAGGAGGAGGAGGAGGAGAAGGAGGAGGAAAACGAGGGTGGTGAAGGGGGTGGGGGAGGTGTAAAAATTATTACGAACGATTCCGAAGCATGATGGCATTGGGTTCAATGGTAATTAATACGCTTACATTATATGTCAGTTAATAGATTCATTACACGCAAGAAGTTACGTTCGTTGTTTTCAAGGTGATCAGGAATATACTCTATTGGTCTCTTGTCATCAGTTTATTCGCTAACTTCTTTTATTTTTATTAGTATGAAAACACCATTTCTCTATCTTTCTTCAATCTAGACGATTTTATCTTCCTTCTTTTTCTTTTTTTCTTCTTCTTCTTCTTCTTTTATCTCTCCTTCCGTAGATTTTTTTTACCATTTAATACACCTCATCTCTCACGTAAGATCATTTCACACCTTCCGCGATTGATCGAATGTCAGACTCGCGCTATAGTTCTCTCGTTCTTAACATACGTAAGATATAAATAGAATTAAATGAAGCAATTTTATTAATAAATTGACACTTTTTCTTTTTCTTTCTTTTTTTTCTTATTCGTTCTCTATCTGCAAACGTGACTTCTCATTACTTTATATTAATAAATTTACGTTTTGATAATTTCATATTATTGTATTTTAATATTTTGTTTCTTTTTTTTAAGTAATGTAATATTATATAAATTAAAAAAAAATAAAACACAGCTGTTACACGTGAGACTTAAAAAAATGATCGTTTTACACGATCACTTTAATTACACATTAATTGTCATTTTATTTTAAAATGACAATTATACACGTAATACTCGTAAATACAATGTTATTAAAATTCCAAAATATTTGATATAATTATATAATTATATTCGAAGAACGAATATAAAAAAAAAAGAAAAAAAAAAAGAAAAATTTAAAGCAATAATCTTTTCGTAGTAATACATTTTCTAATACTATTCTCGATATGGTCTTACATAAAAAAATAAAAAAAAAATAATTAAAAAAAACAATTGAACAATTTTATTTTCCTTCAATTAATATCGAAAGATAGTGGAACGCGGAAAAATTCTCTCAAACGAGACAAAATATAATTCTGAAAGAACTGATCTATTATGAATTACGTACTATAATAAATTTTAACATGACAAAAACAAAAGAAAGAAGAAAACTATTACGATAGTTTCTGTATGATCGATCGTTGTCACGTTCATATTTTATACTTCATACACGTCGCGGTTACCTTGTGAATTGTTTTAAACAAAAACGTAAATGGATAATTAAAAAAAAATATATATATATAAAAAAAAAAATCAAGATAGGACTCGATCGAAGAGACGAGCCCCTCGTTTTTTTATCCTTTTTTTTTTTAATGAAAGATCGATAAGATCTATCGATCGATAGATAGATCGATTCTTTTTTTTTTATTATTAACAACTCTGAACACAAAGAGAATTGTTTTTCCGATAAACGCTGGATAAAAGTGTCTAATCGTTGACAGAAACAGTTGGATTTTTTTTTCTTCTTCTTCTTTTTCCTCGTATTTTCTTATTTCTTCTTTTTTTCTGTTTTTTTGTTGTTGTTGTAAATTATCGTATTATCCATCGTCAATATCTGGCAAACAAAATATATTCGTACGAGAATAATTTACAATTCAATCAATGAGTTATATTCGCACCGTACATATCTCGTTTCTTGGAATCGTGAATGTACGGTGTTATACATTATTCGAAAGTATTTGCATTAAAGTCGTACAATTATATTCTAACTTATAATTATTAACAAAGAAGAAGAAGAACAAAAATGAAAAAGGAATATTTACCGTTTGAAATATACCGGTTACTTGCTAACGGTAGGTAGGAGGATCGTACATGAAGGATCGTTTTGAATATTTTCTAAAACGATATCTAACGCAAACTTAATCCTCCAATTTATTACGTTTAAACTTCCGTGTATTATTTTAATGTATTACTGATTAGACAATATTAAATATAATTATAACCTCAAAACTATGTTTCGCTAAAATAAATATATATCTTATTAAAATATGTCAAAATTCACGTAATAAATTGCAAAAAATGTGTATTAAAAAAATGATAAATTTTCGTTCAAAAAAAATAAATATTAAAAAATAATTTTGGCGTTATCTTTTTGAATATTAAATATGACCTTGAAGCCAAATTCACGACGAAGAAAACGTAATATTACGTCCACTTTCAGAAAAAAGAATCGTCAAATTTTCGTTAAAATAATTTGTTTCCCTTTACTTTTTTCTCTTGTTGCTAATTCTTATTCGCAAATTTAAATATTTGATATGAAAAAGTGGAAGCGATTTAACTCCGCATGTAAAACAAAACATCGTATGTACATTCATGTATACATATACACAAACATACGTATACATATATCATATCGAGTACATAGATCCATCTTTGTATATCTTTCAAACTAACTGGCTTCTGCATTTTGTTTTATTTATTTTTTTGTTCAATCTATCCTAGCTAACTTTTATACAACTCATATTTCAATAACGTTACTAACGTTACTCAACGCGAGCTCCGATCCTGGTACTAACTGGAACAACTTGGGGTTTGAAGAAACCAAAAAGAAAACAAAAGAAAAAAAAGGAAGGAATATTAAAAAAACTATTGAAATGTATTAGAAATATGATTCCTTCTTGAAAAGTACATTATACAACAATACAACATATCGCTTTTACTGTCAATAACTGTATTTATTAAAAGACTTTTAATTATACGCGCACATAAGATAATTTATATCTTCAATAAAATCCTTGCGATACACATTTTATATAATACTTATATAAACTGTACATTTTAATATGTAAATTTGAAATTTTTGTTACAATTTTTAATGCGTAGTATAGTTCGAAGAAAATATTTCTCGCGAGTATGTGATACAAAAAGCTACTTAAAAGAAAAAGAAAAGAAAAAATTAGTTGAGAACAATGTGCGTATTAGACGAAATAAACGAATAAGTTTAATTTCGACTGATCGAATTAATTACCTAAAAATTTCACTCCACCCCCCCCCCTAACTCTTCGACCCTCTAAAAAAAACACACACACACACACTGAAGAAATTGACTACAAAAAAATTAAAAAACGTTTATCCATTAGATCATAATTATAAAATACATAATTACAATCTAGTCACACATACATATTCACACATATTGTATAATTCAATCGATTCAGCTCGATGACCCTTCTCCAGTATAAACAATAATATAATTGTTTCATGACGTGACCTTGATAATGCAACCGAGACCCGACTAAATGATCTTTGACGTCGATCTGAAAAATTATATATATGAAAGAAACAATAGTTTTGTCGAGGTCAAAGGAGGATTCTCTCGTGGCTACCGCATCCGGTTCGTTCTGTGAAGAAATATGTATATGTATAGATAATAAACTAATGTCTAATGTTTCAAGTAAACGTATAGAGAAGAGTAATAATAATCATACGTTGATCGTTTCATTTATCGAAGGTCAAGACGATTATCGATAGATCGATAATATCGATTGGAACGGAGATCCTTTGAATTTCCTAAGGATCTAATCTTATATATTTTTTGTAATAAAAAAAAAAATAATGTCTCGTAAAAAGTATTATTATTATTAATAATAATAAGAAAATAAATAAATATATTTTATATATATATATATTTATAATAAATATAATGTATTATTTTCATAATATATTATATAATATATATTATATTTTATATATTATATATAAAATTATATATTATAAATAATATATAATATATAATTATAATATTAAATAAAAAATAAAATTAAATATAATACATATAATATATAGTAAATATAAAAATTATATTATATATTATTATTATTATTATTATTATTATTATATATGATTATACATTAAATATACTATTATATATATAATTACATATAAAATTATTATTATTTTATTTTGTAATTATATTATATATAATTATAATATAACCATTATCGATGTTAGAGTAATATATTACCGTTGTTTGTTCAATCATTCGTATTATATTAAATTATTTTTATTTGTTTTTTTTTTAGATAAAACTTTATATAACCATAGATGTTAGGTAAACGATCAACTTACGAGCAATAACCTTATCCCATTTGAATCCGGTTTAAAATATATGGCACACCTTTTTAATCTAGTATATACACTTAAGTTTACCTTTTACTTTTGAACGAGAACAATAAACATTAATACTAATCGAATATATCATTATTTTAAATGATCGAATTATTGGTATTTTTATATATACTTTTATTGGGGTATGATTGTATATATATATATTAGGGTGGGTCAAAAAAATCAATTATTTTTTTTTTTACAAGTGACACGGAAAAATGGGATACTAGACACCTTAAAAAAATTCTCACCAAATATGAGCTCTTAATTTTAATAGGAAGATCCTCCGCATCGCAATTTTTTATTTTTTTCTCAGTCCAATAGAATAAAATTCATACCTCATCATTATATGATTGTAGAGAAAAATGTTCTAGAAGAATTTTGTAGGAAATTTAATGCTCTACAAAAAAAGGTATCATATTTTTTCCGTAAACCTCACCATTTGAATGATATTGACGATTTAAATTTGATTATTTTAAGACAAATTTCATTTTTGTTTATGAATTTTATAACTCGACAATAAATGACTATTAAAAAATGCGCAATACAAATTTTTATAGGAAATTAACTGCTCTATAAAAATGGTGTCTTATGTTTTAGCAAATAAATTAAGCGTTCAAAAGATATTCATCATCAAACT
>NW_015148999.1:936476-948283 GCF_001465965.1 Polistes dominula
AAAAAAATAAAAAACTGCGATGCGGAGGATCTTCCTATTAAAATTAAGAGCTCATATTTGGTGAGAATTGTTTTAAGGTGTCTAGCAACCCATTTTTTCGTGGCACTTGTAAAAAAAAAAAATAATTGATTTTTTTGACCCACCCTAATACATATATTATGTGGGATAGCGGGGGGATAGATAGGGAGGGGAGCGCCTCCATGCCAAACTTATTGGGCCTTCGTGAGAAGGATTGGTCGGTGGGCCCTAAATAGCTCAATTGGTTAAAAGAACAGTCGCCCGGAAAGCGAAAGATCCGTGGTGTTCGAGTCCCGGTCCTCTAGTCAGTCCAGCGGTCCAATTATTTTTACGAATCCCACACACATATATATATATATTTATTATTTAAAAATATCCTAAAACAGATCGTATAATTACCCACGATTAGAAATGCAAAGATATTAAATACGCTTGTAAATCTAATTTTGAAATATATCCATTAAATTATGTAAGAATTATATAATAAATCAATCCCGATACACGTTTAGAATTTTGCAACGTGGTTACGTGAAATTTCTAGATAAAAATTCATACACGATGATAAATAATAATAGAAAAAAAAGACTTTACGATAAGTATATTTCAGATGTCATATAAAAGTCCTATTTTAATATAAAGTTTATATAATTCTATAATTTTCTAAGCAACAAAAAAGGCATTTTTAAATAACAGTGGAATTAGCAGATCATTTTTATAAGCAATTAGAATTTGCAACAAATAATACGATTGTTAGATAAAAATATATGTAAAGAGAAAAAAGAAAAAAAAAAATCCAAAAAATATAAGGAAGATAGGATCGTATAATCTGCTATTAGGCTTACATTATTGAAAGTTAATTCCTACATAGATTCAATAACAGACCGATTAGCAAATCATTCTGATCACACGATTAGAATTTTCAACGCCACGAACATCAAAGATGACACGAGATCTGCGGCATTGGAAATAATGATTACCAACGTCTAACGTTTCTAAGATATTCAGATTCTAATACAGTTAAGCATTAGCGTTAAACGTTTTACAATAGACCTTTTTTTTCTGTTTCTTTTTATTTTTCATAGATACATGATATTAGATTTTTAACGAATAGAATAGCGTGTCGGAAACCAATTAACGGTTCTTTTCATCTAGATGCATTCGATGGATAATAAATGCACATATGTGTCTGTCTGTATATGTTTATGAACATATACTCGTGTACTACGAATCTTATTTATCGGAAAATAGATACTCTCATTATTTAGTAATATTCAAATGAGTATCTCGATAAAGGGAAGGGAAAAAGGAAAAAACAAACAAAAAGTATTAAATAACAAAGGTGGGTTTAAATGGTGAGTATCAACGTTGTAATGAAGGTGTCGAGGAAAAACAATGCTCTTTATCGCGGAGAAGGGATCTTTTAAATCGTTATCTTAAATCTAGACTGTGTCGTATATTATTTCTTTGTGTAAGTTAAAATATTAACTCTTGCTACGTAAACGTCTAGATGATAAAATGAATCGTTGAAAAATTATTCTGAGAAATGCAACACGAATCTGTATTGATCCTATTTTATTATTAAAATTTTATGTTATTTATTTCATATTCTTTTTTTCTTTTTTTTCTGTGTGTGTATATATTTATGATTTTGAAAAAGAATTTTTATTAATGAATCAAACCTATGAAATAACACAACTAAGATTATCGTTAAACACTTGTTTTTTTATTGAAAAAAAAAAACGAAAATAAAAAAAATATTTCTTATGACAAAATTTATTAATACACCCTGTTTGCGGAGCGCGTTATGTGTGTGTATGCATGAGTGTCGTACGTGTATCATAAAGAAAAGATAACATTATCAAATTTATTCAAAATATATACAAGAGTTGATTGATAAGTTTTGAACATATTTATCTTATATAAAAGAAAAAAAAGAAAAAACATTGTTTTTACGTTAAATTAAAAACTTTTCAATCCACTCTACGTAGATATACGACAGTTATGCTATTTATTAATTAATAACAAAAATTTGATGTGCGCTTTTTTTTGTCAGGAAAAATGGAGCCATGCGAAGAGGAAGAACCAGAGTACATAAAAAATTGCGAAAATTCTAAATTTAAAATGATATTGAGGTTTTTGCATTACATCGATAAAAATGTAAACGCAGATGGAAAATTTCGAAATCAAAATATATTAGAAATTAGAATAATTTCAGTAGATACTAATTGGAGAGGCAAGGGTATTGCCAAGGCTCTCATCGAAAATACCACGTGAGTGTATAATTAATTAAAAAAAAAAAAAAATAACAAAAAAGAACATTACATAAATTAATAATAAACAAGGTATTAAAATTGTTTCAGTAATTTGTGATCTATTTTTACTAGTGTCAAATTAGATTTTGTTATAATTTTATTTTTTTGAATCAAAATAATATTACATCCTAAACGTGTATTCGTCGTTTTGTTAACGAATAGACAAGTAATTACACATAATTTCGGTCTCACAAAATAAAACAAACAAGGTATTAAAATTGTTTCAGTAATTTGTGATCTATTTTTACTAGTGTCAAATTAGATTTTGTTATAATTTTATTTTTTTGCTTATGTGTTCTCAGACAAATCGCAAGAGAACGTGGTTTCAATATAGTACGAGCCGATTGTTCGTCGATGTTTTCTGGAAAATTATGCGAACGACTTGGTTTCGAAGCGATATTTCAAATTAAATATACTGATTATCTCGACGAAAATGGAAAACCTGTTTTCTCGCCTGAACTTCCACACACGGCTGCTATAACGTATATCAAAAGATTATAAAATCATATTTTCTAATCAAAAACTTTGAAAATAAAAACAATTAATGTGATTTAAATTAAGAGTGTAACAATTGAGAGTGAAAAAGAGATACGATTAGATTTAAATTTTTTTTTTATAATCCAAATGAAAGATGTAAATATGTGTTTATTGTAATATTACGAACTTAGAATCATGTATCATTATTTTCTTATTACGAAAAAGATAATTAGCTTTCACTTTTTTTTGCGAACATTCATCGAAATTTCATAAAATATTCTCAAATTTGTATACATTTAAATCTATACGACAATAAAATTATTAATTGAAATATATTTAAAATCTAGGAATTTTTATTACTTTTATTTTCATTTAATGTTAAAATATTCGTAATTGTTATTAACTATATACATATATATATGTATATATATATATATATATACACATATAAATTATTTATTTAACAAAATGATAATTTAAAGAAAAAATATAAATTATTATAATAAAGGTATTTACATACTTTTTTTTCTCTTGATTACGTGTAAAAATATACAATTAAAAACTAATTAGTTCATAAACACTTTTATGTATTTATGAAACTTTCTATAAATATATATATATATATTCACTACAAATATCAGATATTTTTTACAATAATTTTTGTTAGATTGATATCAGACATTAAGCAATACTGAATCTAAACCGTACCAGAGTATTTGTACGATCGACTTTTGCAATAATTCTTACTAAAGTATTCTTTTTACTTTTCATCTGAAGAAATATTACTTTTACAAATGGATATTATTTAATCGTATATACAAATATATAAAATTTATTAAATTATAAAAACAAGTAAATAAAGCAAAACGAATTAGATATAATTGATCGTAAAATGATTTCAAAAATTTGTTTGCAAAGATATCTGTAAAACATCAGGCCTTGCACAGGTCAATTTTTAAAAATTTCTTCCATTTGATAAATAAAACAAATAGATTATCTGAATGACTACTCAATAACGTGAAATGAATAAAAACAATCAAAATATACGTTTCAAATTTCATAATAATCTTGACGAAAGTATCTTATTTGTCATTAAATTCTGTTTTACTTTGCTCTTCTTCGGTCAACCTCGTATTTTTCTTCTTGAAATTCATTTTTTCCCTCCTAAGTCTTTCATCATTTTCCTGCCTTTCCTTAAAATCACGTTGATATTTCGTTCGAATTAAATTGATTCTCGTTGTTCCTTGATTCACCATTAACAATTGACAAATTACACATATAACTCCAAATGCAGCGTACATTAGCAATTGATAATTTATTGATTTTTGTCCTTTGCGATTAATATTTCTGTCATATGGTTCCCATTGTCCTCTTGCCATTCTTTCTTCCCATTCTCTACGTCTGGTAATAAAATATTTAAACGAACAAATATAAAACTTTGTCTATACATATCAAAACGATATTAACTCTTTGGAGTCCAGACATTTCTTAATATGATCTATCAGCAATTCCGGTAAAAAATTTGTATAGTATTATTGTAAATAAGTTTTGTAAAAATTACAAAATGCTATTATATAAAAAGAAATAATCTACGCTTTTAATTTTATTATTCATTTGTCATCTTAAGATTTGTTGTATATCGTACAATTTATATATGAGTTGCTGCTAGCAACAAAAGAATTAATATTTTGGATATATTGACTTACGATTTGTATACATGATAAGGATTATGTTTTGTACTTCGATAAGTGTTCGAAGAAAATGATGAACGAGTTTTATATTTTAAAGTCATGTCGTATTCCCTCCTGGTGTGTTCCTTACTGAGAATATTGTAAGCTTCTTGCAGTATTACAAACTTATCGTGTCCCTTTTCTCCCATAATGTCAGGATGGAACTAAAGAAAACCATATATATCAACTTTTTATTAAATATATTCGTTACACCGAACATTCTTTTCCTGAAACATATTACAACGTCACTTTATTTTTAATCTAAACAAAAAATCATTTACTTTTTTCGATAATGCGATAAAGGCACTTCTTATTTCTTTTTGCGAACAATTTGGCGAAACTTCCAATATCTCGTAGTAATTATGGCATCTTTAAAGAAAGACATAAAATTTAAATTTTAATTTCAATGAAAAAATATTACTTGACACATCCTAACCTTTGAGTTCCATAACCTCGAAAGATCAATGAGAACAATTCCAATTTGTAGAAACGAGTTATTTGCATTGTGTCGTTGTAAAAAATAAAATAAATTAATTTACGAAATAAGTTTAATCGTTATGTCAAGTAGACACCACAATTTGTTAATTACGACTTAAATCTAAATGTTATGACATAACTTTGAACACTTTTCAATAAACAGAATACGTTAAAGCAATTTCGACCGACGTGCTCCCTTGTGTTTCTCCGAGAAAATAATTTATACGTCAAAAAAATAAATTGTATTATAAGCGTTAACACAGTTAGAATTAAATAATAATAATACGATCATTATTTTGTCGTTTTGTAATTGCATACGATGTGTATACATAACACTAAATGTATACGTGTAATATTCATATTTATTCTTAATATACGTAGAAATTGCTATGTAATATTAATTTTAATATGAAAATCATAACAAAAATTTGGAATATGCGACACTTGCTGCGTTTGTTTCTCACTCCTTTCACACTCATCATATTACAGTGCGCATGCGCATTAAACCAAATCGTGGCTTATCCTGCCATCTATATTCGAACCATACTCCTTCTTTCTAATTCCTTTAAGAACAGTTACATTTTTCTTAATGTTCTTAATTTTAAATTTACGTTAATTTAAAATTTCGACCTCGAAAATGTACGCTTGAAAGACTTCAATTTAATAATTTATTATTGAAAAAAAAGAAACACAATTAGACATAGGTAAATATTTGTATATAAAATTCCAATGAAATTTTGTAATTATTCGGTAGGTAAGGTAGAGTGTCTCAGCCGGATAAGTATATATAACCTAGTAGCATTGTTGTTTAAGAAAAGTGAGAAAAAATGGCGGACGAAAACGAGGATCAATGGTTATACGGAGATTCGGCGGACGTGAAAGATTTATCACCGGCAAATGTTTTAATTGAGAATCAACAAAATGATTCGTTATCTATTAATACGCAGGAAGCATCAGAAATTTTGGAAGAGAAGAAAAATGATAACGTTTCAGAAAGATTACCTGAGGTGCGTCGTTTATAACCTATTATTCCCGGCATTTATTTTACAACGTTATTTTAATGAATTTTAATATAAATAATCGATACAACATATTTCGTATATTTAACTTATATTAGAATTTATTTCATTTTTGCTTAGCTGTCAGAAAATGCAGGCTCACTTACAGAAGAGAATTCGGTAAATAATATCCAAGATGAAAATGATTCTGATGCTAATAAAAATGATACAAGAGAGGCTTCTATTAAAGAAGACGGAGAAGCCGCGAGTGATTCAGATTCTGATGACGATGTCCATGTGGTCATCGGTGACATCAAATCGACACCAGCATATGGTAGTTTAAATATTAAAAGAGGCGGCCTACTTACGAATGCATCAGGTGTACCCGATAAATTGAATAAACAATCTGGCAAATTTAGTATAGACGAATTTGAAACTATCGGTGTTATCAATGGAATGCCAGCGCATGAATTTAATTTGGATCAATTGGAGGATAAACCATGGAGACAACCTGGTGCAGATATAACAGATTATTTCAATTATGGATTCAACGAAGAAACTTGGCGTGCTTATTGCGAAAGACAGAAAAAAATGAGAAGCGAGTCTGGAGTAGGATTGATATTAAATGCTGGCGGAGGTGGAAGTAATCCAAGCAGTATGCGAGTACCACAAGTAGCAATTAATAACGATAATAGTAAATATTCTGGTATCATGGGACCAAAACGAGCAGGTCCACCTCCGGGAAGAAAAATGGCTGGTACGATAGATGTCATAGGAAGTTCTGGCTTAGCATCTAGAAGGAATCTTGACAAATCACCGCCTAAAGGAAATGTGATACAAGTGATGACAGCGGATAGGAGAGAATATTCAAGGAAACCAGGTTTTCCAGATATGAGCGTACCACCACCAGGAGCAGGATTACCTCCACCTTTCGAAATGCCACCTCCTGGATATTCCGGAGAGCCAGCTCCATTCTACATGCCTGAAACTGATCCATATTATCAAAGTTATGAACCTACTCAGGATAGTCAATGGGGTAATGACCCAGTAAGTATATAGATCATATTATAATGGAATGATATATTTTTAATAGCAACATAAAAATAGTCAAACAAAAATACTATATTAATATTTTAATCGAAATAGACTTGGCAACCAACAAATTTAGCCATTCCAATGACGGAAGGAGAAGAAGACAAAGATATGGGCCCTAAAACGATACCCACAATGGTACCACCTATATCTATGCCACCGTTATTGCCACCTAGAGATCAACGGGACATTCGAGGGGATCGTGAGAGAGACAGAGACCGAGATAGGGAACGTGAAAGGGATATGGACTCGATGGGTAGGGAAAGAGAAAGGGATAAAGAAAGAGAACGTGATCGTGAAAGAGAAAAAGATTCCATGATCAGAGATCGTGATCGAGAAAGAGACTCTGTGGCACGAGACGAAGAAAGAGATCGTGATAGATCACGATCACAGTATCGACATAAAGAGAGGTAGGACGATGAATGCGAGATATTAAATTGTTTTTTCTATTATTGTTATTATTATTACTGTTGTTGTTGCTATTGTTGTTATTGTTATTGTTGTTGTTATTGTATTTTCAAAGAACACAATTATATTGCGTTACAAAACTTTTTTTCTCTCTCTCTCTCTATATATATATATCCATATCCATAAGAATATATCCAAAATTATTTTCAATCTATTTTTTACTTTTTTCATTAGGCATAGGCATCGTTCAAGGTCGCGATCTCGTAGACACAAATCGCGATCACGAAGTCCGAGTAGACGTAAGAAGAAATCAAGACGCTCCGACAGGGAACGTTCTAAAGAAGAAAGCGAATGAGAGTATAGAAATGTAAACGTGCGTTTATGTATGCGTATATATGTATATATATGCACGAGTATGTATGTATATAAAATATCGTTATTACCAATTAAAATATGAAATAAAATAAAGAGAAGAAAAACAAAATTATCGACGATATTGAAAAAGAGAAATTGCCATTTCTTTTTTTTTTTTTTTTTTAAACCTATTTGCATCACGTCTTTGAATACACTGTTATGCATCCTAATAATAAATTTGTATAAATTTTTGAAACGTTCGATTGACAACCGGCCCGTATTACCGCGCATTTACTATTAATTATTAAATTATATTATTATTTCGCATTTGAATACAAGTGGTGTTAAATAATAATCAATACTTAAAGGAAAATTTTAAATTTTCAAATAAATTATAATCATTTCTGCTATCCTATCTCTCTCTCTCTCAATCTTTCATGATTCTTTGTTATTACTTAAGCAAAATAAACGACACAGTATGAGTGATAATAACATAAAAATTATTGATAATAAAAATAAAAGATAAAAATATGTTATGTAATAATTGTCCTATGATTCCGACATAGTCGTCCTGCTGTACATTGTCAAGATCCTAATGCGTCATTTTATTTTTTTATTTAATTATACGAGACATACAAAATAACACTTTTTTATTAATAAAATAAATAAAATAAAAAATATATATATTTTATCCGTTAAATAGTTTAATTATTAAATATCACAAATTAAAATAAAATATTTACCCAGAATTAGAACCTTCAATCCTCGTGGTGGGTTGTTATACTCGTGACCATCTAAATTAATTTCACAGGGGAAAAAAAAATTATATAAATGAATAAACCCTTTTGTTAGGGCATACTTTGATGCGTCTACTGTTCCATATAAACAAGTATAATCGCAAGTATAAAAGTATAATCGCAGAGTACGAGCCTTATATGAGTCGCCAAAAACAAAAGGGTTAAAAGGTAGTTAAGGAATAAACAAAAAAAATTAAAATAACAAACACGTGCCATTCAATGTATGGTTTTATATCATAATGTTATTACAGAAATTGTATTTCATAATAATTAAAAGTAGTAATAGCTTATCAATAAATCATTCACGCGAGTGAATTAATGGGATCGATAATAACGCCGATTTCTAATATCGATCGTTATCATATCGATCGTTGCACACACGTGTTCTTTCTTTCTTTCTTTTTCTTGTTCCATTTGAAATTTCTTCCTCACTTTATTTTCTTTTTTTTTACCATCAAATTTTTTCCTTTTGTTTTGTTGGTTGTATATTAAACTGTTATTGTTGTCGGTTTATATTATTTTTTTTTCTTTCATTTTTCATTATCTTCATACATAATGGAAAAAAATGTTACATTTGTACAGCCATCATATACATGATACATTTAGAATACCATTAATACATTTTTTTTTCACTTAAGTGTGTGTCGCGTGTTTGTTTGTTCCTGTATTGTGTGTCTATCAAGTGTATTCGCGCGTATATGTGTGTATGTATGCGTGTTATGTATGTATGCATGTAATGTCATTACATTGTATGAGAGAGTATGCCTACTTATAAATTGAAAAAGTGCTACTTCAAGTGCTCAAAACAAATAGTCATTGCATGATTCCATTCCGAAAAAGGGAGAGAAGAGGGGGGGTAACAAAACGATACACGAAATATTTTTTTATCTTTTTTTTCGTTTGCATCACAAAACCTAAGAAAGATATGAAAAAAAGGATATTTATGAGTTTGTGTTAATTATACAATAAAATATATTTAATTATATTGAACACGAATATGTGTCGATGTAGATATGAAAAATGAAAAATTTAAATAATGATTTTCCTCTATTTTCGAAGGAAAAGAAATGTTGGAATGCGTTGAAAATTATTCGATTAAATTCTCATTGAATATTAAAGTAAAACGAAGATAAGAAAACAATAAATTAAATGATTTATTACAAATTATTATTGTGATATTTTTGTATGTATGTTTAATATTGTCACGTTTACGAAAAATAAAATAAAATAGAAAAGATAAAAAAAGAAAAACGTAATTATTTGTAAAAATAAAACTAATTGTAAGATATGCGATATTTTAGATAGATCAAGTGATTTCAATGCCAGGATAAACGAGATCTTCGGTAATTTAATCGATAAATCGTGTGTCTTTACTTTTGTATTAAATAATAATTTCTCTTTTTCTATTTCTCTTTCTTTCTCTCACATTGATGATTATAACTTTTTTCTTTTCATTTGAATTTTTGTCGTTTACAACCTTTTCATTTTAATATAAATAATTGAAATTAATCTAATTTTTAATTTTAAATATTTATATCTTTCTTTTTTAATATTCTCGATAAAAATCAAATTTTTTTTTAATTATTTTAAATAAAACTTTCGTGAAATTTCGTATTTACCAGTTCATCCTTTTTTTTCATATTTTTTCTTTCTATCTTTCTTATCGTGCAAAATGTTAATGAATTTACAAATAACTGAAACTCGTTATTAAGTTAACAGATAAAAATGTATTCGATGATAAAAGAAAACGCAAAAATGTGAAAATAAATCAAACACGATCGAGGACAAAAAAATGGCGGATGATTCGTTTCAGACGACAAAGTTGCTTTCTTCTTTGTATCGACGATGCACAACAATATTAATAATAATAATTATTATTAATTTTAATAATATTATACAAATATAAAAGAAAATAAATGAATCAAGCATTTTTCGCAGGGACGCGATTGGCAAAATTATCCTTAATATTTGTCAAATGATTATCAATCGATTAATTACTGATTAGTTAAAAGAAATAATAATAATAATAATAATAATATTGGACAACCCAAAGAATAAACAAATGTATAATACAAAAAAAAAACTAAAAAAAGAAAAAAAATGACAAAGACGAGTTTATTACCATTTTGTACAAGGGCGGGGGGAATTTGGTTGTCCAGATGAGAAATTAAATACTTTTCTTCTTTGAATTGTCCTTGGTGCCAAAAATTATAGTGCGATTATTCTTTCATATCCGACACTCATTCATTCATATTATTTTTTCTTTTTTTCGTTTTGTTTTGTTGAAAATGTTTCTCTCTCTCTCTCTCTCATGCAAAGCGTACATACGTAGTATACACTCAATCAATCAATCTCTCTCTCTCTTTCTCTCTCTCTCTTTTTGTTCTTGTGATTAATTACGCGTGTGTTTTTTTATAATAATTATTATTTTTGTCGGTACTTATAAATGTTAAATAGTATAACGACGCGTGATGTCTCTCTACTATACTCGCACTGTTTCTGCCTGTTTTGTAAAAAACATTGTCGAAAATGATTTTTTTTTCATGGCTATTTTTTTCATATCTCGATTTTTTTCTACATTCTATACACTAATATACAAGTTACATAATAAGATTCTTCTTATTTTCTTTTCTTTGTTTGTTTTCTTTTTGTATGTATATTGTATGTATGTTGTTTGTTTTGTTTTGTTTGTTTGTTTTGTTAATTTGTTCGTTAATTTTTTTGTTCGGTTGTATCTTTCCATTAAATAATAATATATGCGTTTTGTCTTGTTTTTCTGTCCCACTTATCTAATTATCATCATCTCGCGTAGCGTTTAGATTAATAATTAATTAATTTTATTTCTCCCATTTTTTGTTCTGTTTACTTTTACTTTTAAATTTTAATTTTTCTTTCCTATTTTTTTTTTTACTCGTCAAAACTACCGCGTTTCTTGATTATATTTTTTATTTTTAATTTAATTAACATTGATTCAATTCTTACGACGCACACAAGTTGTAGACAATTTGTCGATTATAATATATATAATTATAAGAATTTAATTGTAATATATGTATTAATCGTATCCAATTGTAAATTTCGAAGAAAATCTTTTTCACAAATGTCGATTTTTGCCATCACATTTTTTATTTCATTATATATATA
>NW_015148999.1:966855-1007720 GCF_001465965.1 Polistes dominula
AACCAACCAACCAACCAACCAACCAACCAACCAACCAACCAACCAACCAACCAACCAACCAACCAACCAACCAACCAACCAACCAACCAACTAACTAACTAACCAACCAACCAACCAACCACCAATACCAGCAGCAGCAGTTATCGTAACGGCGTGAACGTTTCAAAATTCTTTTTTTCTACGACGCACATATACGAAATAGTTTTATTTCTTTTTTGTAAATTGTAGAAATAATGTAGAAAAAATATAGTTATATCTGTATTTAAAGAAAATAGTTATATGATAATTGTATATTTAATAATACTTCGAATTAAAATATTGTATGTAAGAATAATATAGTAGTTATTAGGTCAAGTTAAAGAAGATGACAATAAATAAAGGGCATTTGGTTGAATGGATACTGCATATATCCAGCGCTCGAAATATATTTCTATATATAGAAGGGTTAAAATGTATTCAATTCTAAATATGAACGAATTTGTTCATATTTATCATAGAAAAAAGATAAAATTAATAGGATTTCCTAACAAACCTAACAATATTATATATATATATTTATAAAATAATCTTGGAATTTTTGTTTGAAGCGAAAAAACAATAATTAATAGTCTATATTTGAAATAGGAATTATATTGTAATTTAAAATGAAATATATATATATATATATACACACACACACACACAAATATTGATTTTTTCTTTTAGACGAATGGAAGGAAGACTGGAAAGCGTAGTCGTAGTAGTTTCATTTAGCACAGAACGTTTATTGGCAACCATTATGTACTAGGATAGACTTTGTGAGAATAGAAGAAGTGCGTGTAAACGTTAGTGGTGAATCCTAATAATAATAAAGTCGGCCGTCAATTTAAAAGGCATATATACGTACGTATGTATGTACTACGACGACAGAGACAACGTATTGCGAAGGAGGTAAAGAGAAAAGTCAAGTGGAACTTCGTCGAGAATGAGGAAGAAAGATAGAAAGAAAAAGAAAAAGGAAGAAAGAAAAAAAGAAAAAAAAAGAGAAAGATACGTTAAACACACGTTACGTACGTACACGTGAGCTACTAAAAATCCGACACGAAAACGGGTTTGTTAGGGTAGAAGGAGAAAGAGAAAGAAAGAAAGAAAGAAAGAAAGAAAGAGAGAGAGAGAGAGAGAGAGAGAGAGAGTTCAATGAACTTATCGAAACATGCTTCGTTTGACTTTCAAAACGATGAAGGCCCTCGAGCAATTTTTTTTGTATCCTTATATTTATATGCAACAAGATTGTGTCGAATCTGTAACATGTTCTTTTATAACCTCTCGAATCTACATTTCATCAAAATAATTATATAAAATAGTAGTTGATATAAAAATAATAAATTGGGAAGAAGTAATAGGTAACAGTAGTTGTAATAATAATTACTTATAGTATGTATTACTTCTAGTAATAATTATACGTAATATATAATTACTTTATAGATATTTGTTGCAATAATAATTAATGGTAGTACTAGTGTTAATATAATAATTATAATAATAATATTTATATAATAACAATAATAGTATTAATTCTGGTTAGTAATAGTATTAATAATTAATCGCGATAATATTAATAGCTATTAGTAAAAATAATAACAATAATATTTATTAACAGTAATAGTACTAATTCTATTTAGTAATAGTAATAATAGTTAAATTGCAATAATAATAATAATAATAGTAATAATAATTATCAAAATATTTGGTAGAAGTACCAGCAGCTACAATAGTAATTAGTTATAGTAATTTGTGATAGTTGTTAGAAACGTTAAAAAAAAAAAATCAGCTTGGACGCTCTCTTGATGAGACATGATGGAAGTGGTAGTAGTAGTAATAGTAATAGTAGTAGGAAAGAATATAGCAATGAGAGATACTTCGAAGCAGGAAGAGAAATCGAGGAACGCGTCGGCATGGAACAGATACTGTCGCGAACCTACCTCGTTGAATCAGGACACGCATCCGCGATCGTTTGGTCGCATTCGATGCTCGCGAAACTCAGTGCAATCGTATCTCCAGCAAACAACTATAATATATATATATATATTCTATAATTATATATATATGTATATAACTGACCACCGACGAAGCAGTTTCTTTTTTCTTCATTTCAAACAACATCACATTTTTATCACTCCCTTTTTATCAACTTCACGCATTTATTATGTTTTTTTTTAATTATTATTATTTAGTTCGTACTAATAATGTTGAGAGAAAATTATTATTATTATTTTCTTTTTTTTCATTTAGTATTAATACTAAACGTATTGTGCTTCATGTATACGTATTTCTACTAGACAGATAAAATGATCAATATGTCATATATTTTACGATGTATGTATAACAAGAAATGTATTATTGATGCAATAAGAATTTTTGATTCGTCAAAAGTAGTATAATAATAATTTGTAAGAAATTCCTTCAAAAAAATTGACAATCTATCATTTGATCAATCATGGTGCGTTTAGTGTTAAACGAATAACCACGAAATGATTAATTCTTTTTTATTTTTTTTTTATTTTCAAAATGTTTGGAACCGATAATAATTATTTGATTTAATTATTTATCTATTATTTAGGGTAAAATAAGAAAATAATAAATTAATTTTTAAGCGTAAGATATCATGAATAAAAAGAAAAAGAAGTATAATCTTTCCGACCACAATGTTATAGGATTAACAAGAACAGGATATGATCGTCCTTAAACCTCGACGAAGTATAAGATATTTAGATATACGAAGTAGATATTACGTAAATTTAGCTAGCCCTCCTTTTTTCCTTCTTAAGTTGGACGTCGACGTTTCTCGAATAAATAATCTTTTAACATGAGCGATAACTAATCGAAGGAAACCTAACAGCAGAGTGCACACATCACGTGCATGAATATATACATTTAAAAAAAGAAAAGAAAAAATAAAAATCAAAAACCTAAGAAGAAGCAGAAGAAGAGGAAATCGAACGAACGGTTTATCGAATTTGTCGTACAATTCTCTGGATAAAAGAAGAAGAAGCAGAAGAAAAAGGAAAAAAAGATAAAGAATTCTTCGTAATCAAGGACGAAGATGACACGTTGCCCTGGGAGCGTTAAACTTCCGGGCCATTTATCGAGTCGTGATTAGAATAGTATGGATGAACAATAACCTAACTTTTGCTATTGCTGCTGCTGTTACCATCTCTCACACATACACACACACCGGGTGTGTCAAAGAAAAAGTTTAGTTGTGTCAAAGAATACATAATAATATAGAACAATAGAAGTGCACTTTTCATAAATCAAAAAATTAATCTAACAATAGTTAGTACTGGGACCACCAGTGGACGATAGTAAGTAAAATACTTTATTCTTTTAATAGTATTATATCTTTCTCTGATAATATTGTAATGTTCTTTGATAGTATTGTATCTTTGTTTGATAGTATTGTACCTTTTTTAATAGTATTGTACTGTCATCCCATTAACACTAGATATACCACCATTTTCAGTATACCTATTTCAGTATACCTAGTATATTATACACTAGTCAAGATGACTAGTGTATAAAAAAAAAATGCTTTTTGAGGCTTCCAGTCTTTATTTACTCTTAAAAAATAATAAAAAATGTTTAACAATAATAATTTTAATAGATAAATGGATTTATAGACATTTTTAAATAACAAAACGCTTTATTATTTACAGAACTCAAATGTTATATGAAGTAGAAATTTTGAATTAAAATGGCCCGACCAGTCACAATGACTGGTCTGGTATACCTAGTGTTAAGTATGTACTAATTAAAATAAATTTTTTTTCCCCATAAAAAGTACAATTTCTAATGTTCAATATTGTTATATATACTTTGGTTGTGTTAAAATATTTTTATTAGTAACCATCAAAAAGAAAGAAAAGAATCTTTCGTAGTAAGGCAAATTTTATTGGCCTTGGTTATCCTTCGAATGATCAACGAGAAGAACAACACAACAAGTAAAATAAAAAGAAGATTCGAGAAAAATAAAAAAGAAGAAGAAGAAGAAGAGGAGTTAGATGGGTGAGGGAAAAAGGATTATATTCGTGGAAGAGAAGAAACCTTTCTCTCTCTATCTCTTTCTTTCTCGTATAAGACCGCGTGAAATAAAAGTAAAAAACGACGAAGAAGAAGAAGACGACAAATCGTCGTGGCGCAACCCGTTACTTAACCGCTTCGGAGCACCGTTAGTTCGACTAACTTTGCCGCGTACGGAATATACAGGGTGCCTCGACCGCTATCGACCCGACTACTGCTACTACCACAACTACCACCATCATCAACATCATTCCCCTCTTTTTCTTCTTCTCCTTTTTATTCTTAAGAAAAATGCGAGTAACTTGACTGGTAAACGTAAAAAAAAAACAAAAATGTTTATTACAAGTTACGTTTTAATTGCGTATAACAATCGTTGGAGAAATAATAAACCCTTCCTTAAAGTTTCTATATGCAGGGTGTTCAAAATAAAACCATTCAATATTTTATTATAGCATATAGGATAGATACACTGTACTAAATAAAAAAGTTTTAGTAAACATAATTGAAAAGTCAAGTTTGTAATGTGTCGTATTGTTAACTTTGCTTTTTCTACTAATTTTATACTTAACGACCCTATATAAAAATACGTGTATATATATATATATATATATATATATATATGTATAATGGTATTATTATAATCTATAAAATGTTAAGATGCTTTTTTTTAATGGCAAAGAGACAACAAAGAGAAAGAGAAAGAGAAAGAGAGTGAGTAAGAGAGAATGGAATTTTGTTAGACTATACATTCTCGAGGACACAGCATCATGTGCTTCATGTGGTTAAAAGAGGTCAAGGCTCGGAATGATCGATTACGTTATAATCTAAAGTCTTTGATCTTGGATCTCTGTCATGTCTATAGGGACACTCGTTAAGGATTACGATCAAACTCTTACATATGTATTATTTATGTATACAACGATAATGTATATTAGTCGAATGTATAAAATTAAATATGTTTATAAATTATTATTTTAACAATGTATTAGAATTTCGAAGATCGTATATTAAAAAAAAATAGATCGAGTATTAATACAACAAACTATATGAAATCTTAAATTACGTTTTTTGATCAAGTAACCACCATATATTATAGGGACAAAAATTTGATCAACGTCCTGAAGTGTTAGGTTCATTTTATCATCATCATTATCATCATTATTATTATTAATAATAATAGTGAGTGTAAGGAAAAATTGAATGTCTAATATTTCCTATTTTGTATCCAATCGATCAACATCTCGATTATAATAATAATATAATAACTTAGAACCCACAAACGAATACTTTTCTAATTACGAACCAATCATTTCCTGAAGGACGAGATCTTTGAAACTTGTCATCAGTTTCTAACCAAGACAACGAGTTTTAAAGAAGGGAACCATTGGAAATTTCCTATAGTTTAGTGGTGATCATAGACACTTGTTGTAAAATACTTTCTACGAAAATGGATGAATAGATAGATAGATAGATAGATAAATAAATAGATAAATATATAAACGTGGATAGGGGGGCTATAGAGAACCGCTGGCGTTAATGTTTCATTGGTTGAAAGAAAACCGGTTTTTTTTCCTCCAGACGACGTCCAGAGAAGTAGTAGTAGTAGTAGTAGTAGTAGTAGTAGTAGTAGTAGTAGTAGTAGTAGTAGTAGTAGTAGTAGTAGTAGTAATAGGATAGAAAGAAATAAAGAAACAGAAGGAATGAGTAAAAAAAAGGAGAGAACCGATCGATTTGACCCAAGCCGTGTATGTCGTGGTTGTCGATGCACACATAGTGAAAAAAAGAGAAAGAAAGAAAGACCATGCACGTACCATGCACTTCTTCCTCCCCTACCACCACCTCTTTAAATTCTACTCCTTCCCCTCAAGAATTCCCTTCGACCTCAGTTTACAGTTTGTACCGTTTTACACGAACGAACTCTTAAAGTTCTTTTCTTCCTAAACCACGTGAAATTCTTAAGACTATTACTATTACAACCACCACCAACTTCTACAACTACAACTTCAACAACAACAACTATGAACGAAAACATCGTAGTCGTTGGTTACGATCAAGAAGAATAATAATGAAAGTCAGCTGTGATATGTTGTCAAAGGGGGAAGGAAAAGGGAAGAGAAGGGAAAGGACGACTGTTGTTGTTACTGCTGCTGCCTGATGATGAATAAAAGGAATGAGAAGAGAGAATGAGAAGAAGGAAGATAGAAAGAGAGATGGGAAAATAGAGAAGGGTGGGATGATAGAAGGGGGTATAGGAAAAAAGAGGAGAAAGGAACGGTTTCTGAATTGCATGAAGACTGAGAGATGATAGCACGCATGGTGCTGGATGCACACCAATGTGTGGGATTTCAGTAGAAACAATAGCTATTGTCAACTGGTCTCTCTCTTCTCTCTCTCTCTCTCTCTCTCTCTCTCTCTCATTCACTCTTTCTCTTTCTCTCTTTATCCGCGGACTCATCTCGTACCAGGGCCTTTCCCGTTATATACGCAAACGAACGAACGAATGAACGAACGAACGCGAGCTCGTGTTGGTCTACTTGCAAAATTCAATTAAAATAAACTTTCGCAGCAACCGGTTGGTTGGTTGGTAGTTGACGGTAGCAAATGTGAAGCTACGAGGAACAAAAAGGAAAAGGGATGTGTCATGGGGGAAGGAAAAAGATGTTAAGAGGAGTGGGAATAAATAATAGATTGATAAATAGATAGATAGATAGAAAGGTAGATAGATAGTTAGATGGATGATTGGAAAATTAGAAAAAATAATAGTGGTGGAAGTGAAAATGGACGAGTGGGAGGTGGAGTGGGGAGAGAGAGAGAGAGGATGAAAACGGAAGGAAAGTAGCGTGATAAGGGCTCGAAAACCACACCTTGATATCAGATATCCCTTACCCTCTTTTTTTTATTTCTTTCTATTTTTTCTTTTTATTTTTCTCTTTCCCACCTTTCTCTCTTTCTCTATCTCTCTATCTATCTCTCTCGTTTTTTTTCTTTTTTTTTTCGTCATAGCTTTTAGCAAAATGACGCGGATTTTATTATCGGATAGCCTTTAAGGGCGCGGTCAGGTAAAACCCCCCAGCGAAGTCTAATGGGACGTTAATCGAGCCTCGCCTTCCTCTCGCCTTTTTTCTTTCTTCATTTTTTCCCTTTTTTTTGTTTTTCGTTTTTTTACTCCTTTTTTTTTTACCTCTACACTTACTCTACTCACTCTTTCTCCGTCTATTTTTGTTTTGTTTTGTAAAATGAAATATAGACGACGAACACGCGAACGATTTCCTTTTTTTTTTTACACAAATTGTTATTAGTTATTTCATTTTATTTTTTGTTTTATTTCTTTTTTTTTTTATATGTTTTTGATGGATCTATATATATACCGAGTTTATAAACGTAATTTGATTTTTACTCGAATGCTACTATATGCGCATTGAGGATTCGTAAATATAACGTTGCAATTTAAATATTGCAATTAATTAATTTATTTATTTATAAACAATACGTTATATTATTTCAATAATATTAGGACCTTGAATAAGTTCTCGCTGTTTTTTACAAAATAAAAACTATTTAAAATATAAGGAACAAAAACGTTTTATTGAAAGTATTGCCCATCACTAGAGACCACTTTCTCCCATCTTTCTGGCAGTATATGAATTCCGCGTTGGAAAAACGACATGTCTTTTGAGGCTATCCAAGAATCGACCCATTTTTTAGCTTCTTCGTAAGAATGAAAACGCTGGTCAGCTAAGTCATGTGCCATCGAATGGAATAGGTGAAAATCGGAAGAGGCTATATCAGGTGAATACGGCGGGTGGGGTAGAACTTTCCATCGAAGCGTTTCCAGGTAGGTTTTCACTGGTTTTGCAGCATGAGGCCGGGCGTTGTCATGTAACAAAATCACTTTGTCGTGTCTCTTCTCGTATAGCGGCCGTTTTTCTTTTAGGGCTCGACTCAAACGCATCAATTGAAGTCGATAGCGATCTCCCGTGATAGTCTCATTCGGTTTGAGCAGCTCATAATAAATTACACCCTGCTGATCCCACCAAATACAGAGAAGAAGCTTCGAACCATGGATATTTGGTTTTGCGGACAATGTTGATGCATGGCCAGGCTTACCCCATGATTTTCTACGCTTTGGATTATCATAGTGTATCCATTTTTCATCGCCAGTCACGATACGGTGCAAAAAACCTTTTCTGCCATTGAAGCAGTAGTTCGCACGTGACAAAACGCCGTACAATGTCTCTTGGCTTCAATTCATATGGCACCCAATGTCCTTGCTTCTGGATCATTTCTAACATTTTTAAACCTTTTGAAACAGTTGACTCATCAACTTGTAATGCTTTTCCAAGTTCTGCTAGCGTCTGAGATCGGTCTTCATCGAGTAATTGCTCCAATTTTCTGCCTTGAAATTTTTTTAGTGCGCCTGAACGTTCTTTATCCTCAAGTTCAAAATCATTATTTTTGAAGCGTCGAAACCAGTCTCTGCATGTCGTATCCGACAGACCATTGTCACCATAAGTCTCAACAAGAATTCTATGTGCTTTAGCTGCCGATTTCTTTTGAATAAAATAGTGCAATAAAATTCCCCGCAAATACACTTTAGTTGGCACAAAAGTAGACATTTTCAAAACTAATAAAAAATTACTTTGTTTACACTAAAGTGAACTATCATACACTGAAATTGCAGGTTAGATACAGTACTTCCTTGCAAGTGCGTTACCATTCGAAATTTCAAGTACGAAGTACTGCTATTGCCATCTTTGATGAAACAGCGAGAACTTATTCAAGGTTCTAATATATAAATAAATATTATTTAATAATCATGAAAAAATAATTTGTGATTTAAATGAAAAATTAATTTAAACGTCACGATCTCAACGGAAGGAAAAAAACAAAGGAAAACAACGGAAGAAAAAGATTTAAAAAATATGAATTAAACTTGACGATAGTTGAAGCGTTACATACACACATATACATGCACATATATATACACACACACAGAGAGAGAGAGAAAGAAGCAAAGCAACGATTGGCAGGTTGATTCAAACGTTAGATATATATTTCTATATATATGCACTAAAGTAAATAGACGAGTGGAGAAAGCGTGTCGAGCGGAAAATCGAACGTAGCCACTTTTACAACTGCGATTTTTGACGCAAGGATCGATCGAAAAGTTGGAAAGTGTAACCGATCGAAATTTGTTCAGTCAACCAATGACGAGAAAGCGTCTTGTTGGCTTTTTTATACACAAATAAATATATATATATATATATATTTATATGCATAAATTTTAACTTATTGTATATTATAACATTGATATTAATATTAAATTTATTATAATTAATATATATTATTTATTTTAATTATTTCATTTATTATTATTTATATATTAATTATAATTAATTTAGTATATTAATTTTATTATAATTTTATTTATTTAATTTATTATATATGTATATATTCTATGTAATATAGATAGGGTTTTTGGTTTTAAAGTTGGATAATTTTCAATGAGTAAAGTAAGAAGAAAAATTCCATTTAAATTGTATGAAATAATTCATACCACAGAGAGAGCTCATTCATTCCCTAAGGGATAGATACGGAAGAAGAAGGGTCATCTATCGCGTTACGTGCAAGTTTTACTTTTAATCGAGTACGAAAAGTAGGCGTCGGCCGATTAGGTTTCGATCGTAAACTATGCTTCTTCGTTGATCTCTCTCTACTATATATGCACACACTTACACACACATAAGAACTTTGCACACACATAAATATTTATATATGATGAAAGTAAGATTATATATTTTTTAATCTCTTATTTTCTTTTCTCAGGTATCAAGGTGAGTTGGAATTTTTTTTTTTAATATCAAATCAAATTTTCTTTTCTTTTTTTCTCTCTTTCTATATCACGATGAATGAATTAAATGAGAATTATTTCTATTTTTCTTTTTAAATGAAATTGTATCGATCAACAACGTTATTTAAAAAACGTATTTCTTTTTGTTCGATTTAATCGATAAATAACAATCTTGTTATATATTCGATAACAATTTTTATAGGGGGTGAGGAGGAGGTGGAATTTGATCCTATTATACGCGATTAGTAAACCTCTTTATTTAGAAGGATGAATCGATTTTATAAAATTATTCGGGAATAATTCGTATAATTAACGGGCGTTCATTATTATCACGCACAAAACTTAACATTAATCGATACAGATATGATTTATTTATTAAAATAACAAACTCCACGTAACGCTTTAAAATAATTTCTATCTTTCTCTTTTGTATATTACATGCTATCAAAAATAATACGTCAAATATATCATATTAGTTTATTAATGCGATAATAATTATAATAATAATAAATAAGAAATGAATAAAAACAAACATAACGGAAGATCAATATAAATAAAGAATATTTTAAAAAGATATTAATCCCTTTCGATAAGTCCGGTGAACAGAAAAATTGGATTCTTTCCGGGAGACTGATTTATTGACGTGACTTTAAAAACTAATAAATAAATAAATAAATAAATAAGTATAACTTATATTCTCACTTAACAAAAGAAAAATATATATATATATATACCTTGCTTGGTCATTTTCCAACCCCCTTAATAACAACCCCTATTATCAATAACATACTTTCCGACTGATATCACCATCCTATCATATCAACTGCGTTGTGATCTAATATTTATGAAACGGCAAAAAATAAAATATAATAAAAATACGAAAAAAGGGAACACTGGGAGGAGGGTGAAAGTGGGAAAGAAAAGGGGAAGATGGGATGGAAAAGAAGGAGGAAGAGGAGGGAAGGAAAAAAAAACGTTGGAAGGCAAACACGGCATCGATGTTCCTCAGCGCGGAGGATTATCTTTCAACGCTTTAATGTTATATTTTTAACCACGAAGCAAAAGTAGTATCGTCATCGTGCGCTTTGTTAAATTAACTTCCTCTACCCTCTCCCTTCTTACTTACTTAYTTACTTACTATATATATATGTACGTATGTATGTATGTTTACACGTTCTAGATTTATGATTTATTTTCGTGAATATTTTTGAAATTTATCTTGTTATAATTTGATCATATGTTATTGGTAAATAACAAAGAAAAACAGAAAGGAAGAAAAGTTGAAGGGTTAGGCGGGCGGGGGGTATAGATAAGAGAAGAAAAGAGAGGGAAAAAGAATATTATTTTTATTGTTCAATCCAAATTTACAAAATTTTAAAGAAGTTGACGAAGTAAAGTCGTTATGGAACGTAATAAATTATGTTTGGATTAGTTTAAATATTTTTTGAAACGCGTTTGTTATAACACTTGGTGAAAGAGGGGGTGGGGGGGGGGCCTACAACGTATATATAAAGTAGGGTTGTTGTATATTAGAAATTTCTAAAAAGTATACTTCAGAATTGTACTTGTATATCGTTTTTATAATTATGATGTTGAACTGACAAGTAAAAATAAAAAAACTAAAAGAAAAAAATGATAAAAATTGATTTTATGATAAAACCTTATCGATCTTATATTTGTATTATCTTTTCATTAAACTTTTAGTACTAATAATGGAACGTTAAAAAAGAAATAAAAATCGTTTATGTGTGTTGTTTGAAGAAACACACAAATAGAACTCGTTAAAAAGATTTATTATGATTTAACGAGGATAAAAAATAAATTTAGGACGATTAAATCGAGATCGTTGGATCAATTTTATGAAGAAAAAAGAAAAAAGGAGGTAAAAAAAAATAAAGGGGACAGGAACAAAGTGAAAACACATAAAACCGTATGGGGATGTAAAGAAACGTAAAACACACATCTCCCATCGTAGTCGGGTCGTCTGAACACGTAAGTAACTATACCGAGGATTTTATTAAAATGTTATCGTCCTTCCGACAAAGGCGCACACGAAAGCTTTCTCCTTTTGCTTTTTTCTTCGTGTTATACGTATCAACAATGAATAGAATATATATCAGGCACATAAATATATAGGTAAGTACAGGGTGACTCAAAAATAAGTAAACCGTTTCTGAAAAGTAATGGAGAACGTTTTTAAAAAAGCCCGCGCGCCGCCATTGCCAACGACAACATGACGGCCATTGTGAAATAAAATTAATTTCATATTATTTAGAATTATTCGGAAATATATTAGATTTAGGGACAAAAAATTAATTATTTTAATAATTATTTAAATCTAAATTTAAATATTTATTGTTTTTAAAAGAATATATATATTTTTAATATATAAAATTAATTATATTATTTTTAAATGATGTAAAAACTATTGGGGCCACTCTGTACATCTATCAGATAATTCACATGAATATCCAATTTTACACGCACATTACATTAAAATTGTTCATTTATAAATTAAAAAAAAAACGTCTAATTAAAATTGCATCATATTTAAATTGATAACATGATATGTATATACAATTAGTTTTGTATTATTTTTCTCTATAAAAAAGAAATTAAATTAATTATTTTTAATTAAATAAAATTAATAAAGTAAAATAAAGTTTATTCTTTACTGAAAAATAAATTATTATTATTCACAATGCAATAACCTTTTTTCAATTGCAAAACTTAAGTTCTACACATTATTATGAGTCACCCTGTAGACGAGAAAGCCTATTTGTAAAACGTCTCTCATGAGAGGAATAAGTAAGAAGGTTTGATATTGTTGTATCATCCAAGTATACAAGAAAGGTCACTACCGGTGATGGATGTGTTTGAAAAGAGGGTGATGATGATGAAGGACGGGGGGAAGGGTTGACCGAAAAAAAATTGATCATGACATGATATGCACGATAATACGTATAAGAAGGTTTTATTTTGTTACCAAAATAATTAAAATATATGAAAGGAAAAACAATATGATATGTTCGTGAATGTGTATGTGTATGTCTATGTGCATATGTATTAATCAAAAAAAGATGTTGAAAATTGTAATAAGAAAACTGAAAGGAAAGGGTGAAAAGAAATAAGAATATTTTGAAGCTTTGATGTAAACGGAAAACAATTGGTTTTACATTAAGGGGGTATTCTAGTGTAGAAATTTGAAAAAATCGAATTTTTTTTTTTTTATATTTTCAAAGCTTAACCTTTCAAGAATGTGTCCTTAAAAGGGCAAGCCAAAATTTTAATTATTTTCGGAGATATAGCTGTTTTAGTGACGCGGCTTCCTATATCCTACCCTTATTATGCGAAACTTTGAACGCGTTTTTCTCGAAACTGTTTTTTTTGTCACGGTTGCAATGATATCTCAAGTTCTACTTAACCGATTTATTTGAAATTTGGTGAGAGTCTTCTCTATGCATTTCTCTATCGTACTAATCAAACCTCTTACAACAATTWTCAATTTCTAMTATTTTGAAAAAAWTCGGAACAGTAAAAAAAGTGATAAAAATAATGTATCTTTTTTTCAAACAGCCGTAATTTAGTGAAAAAAAAATTTTTTTCAATTCTTTTAGTTCGAACGATAGCGGCATTATTCTTAATTAATAATCTTTTTTATTTTTTTATTTCGGATTATTAGAAGAGCTGCAATCGTGACAACCGTCGAGCACCAATTTTTTTAGACCCCCCACTTCATCAGCCTATATCTTTTTCAATTTTGAATTTTTTCACTATTTTTTTTTTCATGTATTCTTGAAATATTAATAAATATCTTGTAACATTATAGATAGTGAAAATATTATTCGTCTTTTTGTTATTGCACTTGAAAAAGTACCTAAAATCCATGCTTCTAGACCAGAATACCCCCTTAAAATTTTAATATAAATCGAGACGAGAGTACGAATAAAAAAGACAGAGAATGTAATCGAAATTACAATATACAACATATATAAAATTAGAGACTGTAATAAGAAAGATCGAAGAAATGAAAAATAAAAAAATTAAAGGAGTAGGAGGTGAGAGATGGAAAAGAGGAAACTTGTAAATAAAATCAAATGAATAAGTTCGAAATGAAAACGTATCAAAAATGATTTTCAAAGAAACGAAATAGATAAAGGAAGAATGCTAAATTACAACAATAGGAGAGAGAGAGAGAGAGAGAGAGAAAGAGAAAGAAAGAAAGAAAGAAAGAAAATAACAAAAATCGATGCAATAGTAAAGTAATAAAAGTAGTAGAAACTATGAGCTATGAAAAATTAAAAAAAAAAAAAATTTATTATATTTAGAAAGAGACGAAAAAAAAGTTTAATAAAAATTCGACGTTCGAAAAAAATTATACTTTATATATATATATATATATATATATTATACATTTATATACATACATATACAAATAAATATGTTCGTGGAAAATAATAAAAAGCGAGGGAGCAATAAGAAGAACGAAAGGAATTGAAGAGAAGAAGAAAAAAGGAGAAAAAAGATCAACATGATCAAAAATCAAAGGGAAGAAAGTAACGAAACGAAAAGTAATGCACGAAAAAGTCAGAGAATGACTAAAAAAAAAAATGAAGAAGAAAACGAAAAATAAAAAAAAAAGGGCCGTAGAGGAGGGGGAAGGGAAGGGATTAGGGAAGAACTCGATCAAAGTAGAAAGAAAGAATTTTGAAACGAGAATGTAACGAGACGTTACGAAGATGTGAAGTGAAGTGAAGTGAAGTGAAGAGTATGAAGAAAAAAAGAGAGAGACAGTTGATAAAAAGGGTAGATAAAAAAAAGAAGAAGAAGAGAAGGGAAAAGGAAAGTAGAAAAAAGGAGAGGAAAGAAGAGTAGTAGTAGTAGTAGTAGTAGTAATAGTAGTAGTAGTAGAAGAAGAAGAGAAAACTCTCGTCGATGTGCTTGGTAGTGCACAGCAGTAGTACGCGGGGGTTGGTTGATTTTAATAATCCCCAGGGTGGAGGAGTGAAGAGTATACGTTCATGGATGTGACCTTTATGAAATGCTACACCCTTTTGCCAGGACTTGATTGCACTTCTTCGCAAGCCGCAGACACGCTCCTTGTTCACGTTTTCTCATATATATATATATATATACAATTCTATATGTATGTGCATACATGAGTGTATGTGTATGTGTGCATGCATGCATGTGTGTATTCGTCGAGATTTGAGAGAAAAAAAGAAGAGGGGGGAGTATAGAGAACGCCTGGTACGCCATTGTTTCTCAACATACACCGCGCGTTTAATCCCCGTACCTGCGAAAGGGTAAAAGGGAGAAAGAGAAGAGAGAGAGAGAGAGAGAGAGAGAGAGAGAGAGAGAGAAAGAAAAAAAAAAGGGAGAAACCTACGACGACTTCTGTGTATCTAGCGGCATATCGTGTCAGAAAAGAAGGTAAACGTAGCAAACGCGTTCTACACACAGAAATGGAAAGAGAGACGACAATTCATGTACTCAACCCTTCACATATGCATACACATAAACATAAATATACACCTTCCCCCCTTAAAGAGTTTTTCTTTCGTCTCATTTCGATGACTACCGGTTATGTTTCTCGATGAGAATAAATGTAAAGAAGTATCGTCGATCTGTTCTGATGTTAATTATTTATGCGTACGTGTATACACATGGGTGTACTTGTATGTGTGTGTATGTGTGTGTATGTGTGTGTGTGTAGAGTGAGGGTGAAGGGGGTTAAAGTTTATGCTAATATCGATCAACCCTTTATTTTGCAAGCTTTTTTTTTCTTAAAATATAGTTTTCTTTTTTTGTTGGTATTTCGTACTATAATTGAATTACGTTCTAACGTTTTATTTTATTTTTTTTATTTTTATTTTTTTATGATTCGAAATATATATATATATATTGAAAGTTAGTGCTAGCAAACTACTACTTAAGCTTCATTTAAAATTTTTAATCGTGTTATTTATTCGTGCCACTTTTCTCCGATAAGAAATAATGAAGGGTAGAAAGCGACACTATTGGTCAAGTTTAAAAATTAAAGAAACTAAATTAAACTAAATTAAACGTGAGAGTAGTTTGTCGTATTTTATTAGCTTTTAGTCAAAGAGCATTAGCAGGAAAAGACAACTTCCGGAATACGAAGCCACGAACGGAAACTCGTAGAGATAAGACGATAGAGTTGAACGAAGAAACACCACACACATTCTTCGGAGAACCTTTCTCACATATATATATATATATATATATTAAACTCCTTGATTTTCTCTTTCATCTTAACTAACTGAGTGAGATAAAAGTCCATTAGCAAACCAACAATCAAATCTAATAAACCTATAAATGTATAATAATTTAAATAAATAAATAAATAAGAGAATTATAGGATAAATGAACACACACACACGTTCAATTTGATATGTAAAAAAAATAAATTAATAAACAAATAAATAAAAAAATTCCAATAAAAATATATCTTACACAGGGGTGAGGGAAATAACGTAAAATTGCACAATTCAGATGATCATAATAAATAGAAACTTGTTAGTTAAGAAAATAGAACGCCCTTTCCTTGAGAACGTCTCCGATATATGATGCTTTCAAGGAAATAATGAAAGAATGGATGAGAGAGAGAGAGAGAGAGAGAGAGAGAGAGAGAGAGAGAGAGAAAGACAAATAGATAGACAGATAGACAAAAGAAAGACCGGTTAGAAATAGAATATAGTTTTATATTCGCAATGATTCTTTACTGCCACGAAAAGGTCTTTTGTACTTTGGTCTGACCTTGAGTTAAGCGTATATATGCCAAATACATATACATACACATGTACATAAATCTACGTACACGTCTCTCTCTCTTTTTCTCATTCTTTCTCACTATACATCTCGTCGAATCAAAAGAACACATCGTTATCGTTAGACAAGTATATCACCTAAGTGCCCAGACCGATGTTATATCTACGACAAATAAGAAGTAACAGAAGAATAGGAGACTCTCTGCATTTTCGACCCAATTTTCTTCCCTTAACCTCCCACCCACCCTTTACCATTTAACATTTAAACATTTGAAGAAAATTTGACAAACCTAACACTATCAGTGTTATAAATTCAGGTGACCTCAGTTAGAATAGAAGCTTCATCTTACTACTATTCTTCTTCCTTTCTTTTTCACAACCTAGGAGAACTGACTTCCTTAAGATTCCCCCCCCACAAATCCCCCTTCTCCACAATTCCTATTCCACGAACTTACTACTACTTCCCCTAGAGCCAATGGGTATTTTACTCTTTAGCATAGAACACGTATAACGAAAGGAGAATGTTATAATCAGAGACTTAGACTCTTATTACAGCTTTAGGTATCGCGTTACCTTCACAAGTTGAGGGTTTGCCGATGAGATGGAAGATATTTTTCTTTTTTCTCTTTATCTTTATCTTTCTTTCTCTCTTTTTCTCCCTTTATACAAACGTATAGCACGTTAAGTATAATATATGTTGGTATACGTTGATGGTGCCCTAGTGTAATTGTATGGAAATGACTTAACAAGGGATTTGTTTTCTGAGAAATTAACATTTTTTTTTCTTTCCCTTCTTTTGTTGAGTTTCAAAGATAGAAGAAGAAGAAGAAGAAAAAGAATAATTTGTTAATTTTAATTGACCGTTTATATTGTAATTGTGTATTTTTGTTGTTTTCTATTTGTATATTAAACACTTGCAATATTAATCCCAAGGTAAAGAAATTAGAGAAAGTATTTGGTTTTTTATTTTTAAACGATTTTAAATCATTGTAAAGTGCTAAACGTTTGGATGAAGCCTAAATGATAACAAAATATTACGAATAAGATTGCTGTATTTTGATATAATCACGAATAAAAATAATGTTATAATACTTACAATTTCGATTTTTGCTTTCTCTTTTTTTTATCAAAATCTAATCAATCGAATCACTTTAAATTCAAAGCAAAAATAATAAAAAAAATTTATGAAATAATAATTTAAACAAAAATAAATGGAAGAGAGGGAGAAAAATATGGAAAAAAATGGTAAGCAGTAATGTAAAAAAAAAAAAAAGAGAAAATATATATGAAAATAACTCATTCCTCGTTTAAAAGACACTGTTCAATATATATATCTCACTTTCGTATGAATACAAATAGGAAAAGAGTTATTATATATCGAATTTGTATAACCCACACCTATAAGAATTGGTTACGTAGAAATTCGTGACGGTACTACTGTTATCAAAGTATACCGATAGCAACAACAAAGTTGACACTCGATAGGATGATATACTCGATAACAATACTTTTATGTATGTAACTCATATAAATCAAACTACCAATGAATCAGACACGCATGTTTCTAAAATTAATCGAAAGTTAAGAACAATATTCCCAATCATTTCTTTTTTTTTTTTCTAATAATCTTTCATCAATTAATTTATTCTGTATTTAATAACTTTTATCTAAAAAAAAAAGGTAAAAAAAGAAAAAACAAAATATAAATAAATTATTCTTCGGTGCAAATTTTAAAATGCACATTGCTTGGGTATAGCAAACGAAACAAAAAAAAAAAATATCGCGTAAAATATTATTCCGAAAAATGATTCAACATAATACGATGACTTTCACAATAATAATTATAATGCATATCTCTTATAAATGATATACTTACAATAGATACAGAACGTAGTCGTTGCATAAAAAAATCGTCTGCAGTTTCCTTAAGAATATTTTCGTAACAACCTAACGTTGTCGTTACACTGTCTGTTGATTTCGGCAAATACAATACATCGGTAGGGTCCTTTAATATCTAGTCCATACAAAAAAATATATACATATATATGAATATATTAAAAGAAAAAAAAAGAAAAATAAAAAAAAAATAAAAGATAAATTAACAAAATTGTATAACAAAAAGTAAAAAAAAAAAATTAAATTCACAAAGAAAAAAGAAAAAATAAAAATAAATAACCAAACAAACAAAATAATGTTATACTAAAAAATTCGACGATAATAGAAATTTATAAAATAAAAATAATAATGATAAAAAACAATTTTACCAATTAATCCTTATTGAACATTAGGATCATTGTAAGGAACGAATTTTGTATAGTACACATTGGGTTTGTTTAAAATTATTCTTTACATAATCTCAATATACCTTGTTGATCGTTTTTCAAAAATTTATCAAAAATAAAATAAATGTACTAATATAATACATTATTATTTGAAACTTGTAAAGATGGTTAAATAAGAATACAAAAATTAATTCAAATAATAGAAATAAAATAAAATATGATAATAATAATAATATCAACAACAACAATGATTGTTTATAATTTTCACGTTGAAATTATATTTTAATCAAATTAACAACTCATATTAAATAATTCATTCATAATTTAATGAACAATTCAAGATTAAGTATTCAATAATATGGTGAATCAAATAAATTTGTTAACTTTTATATATATATATATAAACAATGAAAAAAAAATCGGTACAAAGAATCAAACAAACAAAAAATGTTTAAAAGTGGTATAAAAGAGCTTTGATCCTCGAGAAAGAATTCGCATAAAATTTATTTTCACGATCGTCGAGTGCGTAACTTGCAAGGAAGTAGTAACGTTATCGCCCGAAGAAGAATGCACGCGTCAGCGCGATGTAGGAATGCATATCGGACAGAGAGTCGTCGGGTAGGAGTATAACCACGGTTTCATTACCGCAAAAAAATATTTCTTCTTACAATGTTTCTTTCTATACCTTGCGAAGGAAATTAACACTAAAAAAAAGAAAAAAAAATGAAACCAATGACGATAAATTTATATCTTTTTTATTTTTTAATATATCATACTTATAATCTCTCTTTCTCATCAATAAAATGCTTTCCTATATATAATCTATTCAAATATATTTTTTATACATTTTTATTCAAACGAGAATGGAGCATAAATTAAAAAAATTATATCTTGTGTTTAAAAATGATTTCGTTTTTTTTTATCTGAACCAGTAATGTTAATTGTTTTTTTTTTTTTAATGGTATATTAAAAAACAAGGAAGCGAAAATTCTGATGAAACGAATAAAGAATTTATGCGATTACGTATTCATACCACTTAGATTCCTAACAACGGTTTCTTTCGCACGATCCTAAGAAATCCCGAATAAACAGAGAAAGTTACTCTACGTGTGTGTGTGTATATATATATGTATAGGTGTATGTAATATTTGCGTGTGAATTATTTATTGGGTGAACCGTGTAACCGTTAACTTTAATGAAAAAGTCTACAATAAATGTTTGATCATTCGGAACTAGATGGAGAACCATAACGGTTATAATTTATTCTATCAATTGCGTCCACCGAGTTCAATTTAATTTTATATTGGTCGGATGATGATAGTTGGGTTCTTTTTATTTTGTCTATATAAGCCACATATATACACATACACATGCACACACAAACATAAACCAAAAGAAAGATTGAAATGAAGCATCACAAGGATCCTTTCGTATTTGATTAATTTCATCGATGAATTTCATTGGTTAAATTTTTTGTTACATGTTATATAAATATATACATATACCTATATATATATAAACTAACCGAATGTTTTCTCATTCAATTCCATCATCCATTTTAACACATTAATTAAAACCGACAAATAAATTAAACGGATAGATACAAGACATCGGTCAATTAAGTAATAGAATCTCGGGGTTTTGTAATTGTAAAGTTGAAATTATCAAATTCTACAATTTACGATCATTCGAAACGATTTGTATCATAAACGCAAAATAGAAAAAAGATACAAAGAAAAGAAATATTTTCTCTTACTTATTATTGACAAAAAATTGAATTCCAAACAAGCTAATGTATAAATATATATGAGCAGTTTATTTTGAATGTGGCCTAACTCCACATTCCAAAAAAATCGAGTTAGCTACCTTAATAGTTACATTTTTACATGATCTGTTCATTCTGAAGCAATTTGTTACTAATATATTTAAAATCATGAATAATGGAATGATGAAAAAGTTTATTTTGAAAGTGACCTAACTCCATTTATCAATTATTATATTCCGATTGCACGTGGTTATTGTACAACTTCATGTACAATGTATCAATGAAGCATTTGAGGTTGCGTATATTCCGAGTAAATATGATAATACTCTTTTGTAAATAAAATGAGACAAAAGGATTTTGTAGTAACAAAATTATTAGAAGACGCTATTTTGAAAAAGGTAAAAAATTCTGATGAAGAATCTGAAGAACTGGTTAAAAATATGTTGAATGCGTTTTGTCAGAAATAAACTGTGTAAAATTTTCTAGAAGACATCAATGAATGAGAATGAAAATTTTAAAGTTCTGAATGTATTACCACGTCGGAGTAGACAAAGAAAGTTCAAAAATATTGTATTAACACCACTATATAAAAATATTAGACAAATTACAACAGCAAAATTCAAGGACATAATTGACCTATTACGATATATATCACTGGAACATTATGATTTCTTCAAATACCTTTGACACACACAAAATGTAGATGAGTAGTAAATTGTTTTGTAGGTTATGTTTGTAATTTTGTACGTTATGTAGTAAAAAAATGTTTTGAATCGCATAAATTATGTTTCTGAAGTGTTTTAAAGATATGTAAAATAAATTGAGTATTGTCTTTTTTCAATTTGAAGCATCTTAAATTATGTTGAATGGAGTTAAGTCCCTTTGAAATTTTATAACAAATCAAAATGTTGATACTGACAATGGCCTAACTCCATTCGTGGTTAGAAAACGCATATTATTCACTTAATAATTGCCACTATTTTATTAGGAAATATAAATTTAATACCTTTAGATACACTTAAGCAGTATAACTCGTTAGTATCTTGTACGAATATTTTTTATTACATTGAAACACAAACCCTTTAATATCTCGATTCGAACATAAATGGAGGTATACCACTTTCAAAATAAACGGCTCATATATTTATAAATTTAAATTTTAAGGATAAATTAGTAACGGAGTAAGATGATTGAATTATCCAGGAGAGGGAAGAAGTGAAAAAGAGAGGTTTCTTACTTTAATTACAAAAAATATTCCCCCAACCCACCTTACCTCAGAAAAAAAAATTTCCCGCGTCAACGTCACCTTCATCGTCATCGTTACGTCAATTTGTGACGGAATAATAAACAGGAGCATATACACACAAAAATCGCGACGAAAGAAGAACGAAAGTAATTAGTGGGTTCTCGTTATATCAGCGAACCGTGCGAAAGCTTTTAGTCGCGAAGGATCCTTTATATTTTTCTTTCTCTTTCTTTCTATTTCTTTTTTATTGTTTCTTTTTCTCTCTCTCTTTCTCTCTCCGTTTCTCTCTTCCTTTTTCTATTTCTCGTAGTAAGTTTAGCAAGCACGCTGGTTGGTTATTGCAAGGTGCGGCCCTGTTAGCAAATAAATCGTGTGCTTTACGAATGAAAACGATAACGATCATTTAATCGGTACGTTTCTAACCCTGAGAAAGAAAGGTGGTGGTAAGTAATCGAACGTATGCATAAATATAACGTATAAATTCGATACCTTAACGCAATTCGAATACCATCAATAACAAACAACGCAATCATGCGAGCAGTAGTATCGCGGGCGTATGATTGGTTCGTAAGCATCCAATGAAAATTATATACATATAATTACTATCCAATCACCGATCTTCCTCCTCCTCCTGCTTCTCTGTGATATGTTTTAAAGATATACGTTTATGTATTTTTCTTGTATTTTATTTATTGATTGATATGTAATTTTTTTTTATTTTTTAAATTATACATTTAAAAAATAACATTTTACCCTTGCTAACGTTATTTATTTTGATTATTATTTTGATATTTGTCGAATAATAAAAATGCAAAACATTATTAAAGTTACTAGTTGATTTTTTTTGTTTCTATATTTTTTTATCAATGAAATAAATGTATATTGAATTATATATTCTTGTATTTTTTCTTTTTTTTTGAAACTAAATAATAAAATAATTATGTAGATATGAAATATTATAAAATATCAAAAGAATTTATTAATTAGTTCATTAATACTAAACAATATAATACAGTAAAACGTAATTCTAAATAAGACACTTCAGTATAATATACCACGAGAAATCTTGGTGAAACGATTTAGAGTTGACGGTTCGTTCCAAGCAACGTACATATGTGAAACCCAAGTTGAGCTGACTCAACTCGAGCGATAATTAAATTTCCAACGTCGAAGAAGAAAAGATATTCTCCCTACGGTATTTTCTGCGAACGAACGAACGAACGTACATACAATATACACATATTTTTTGTGCGTGTATACGTGCATATACGTGTTCGGAAAAGAGAGAAAACTGATATATATACAGTGGTGAAAAGAAAAAAAAAATTGTCAAAGCAATATTTCGTCGTTGAACATATAAAAAGCAAAAAAATAATAAAAAGAAAAAAAAGTAGTTTAAAAAAAAAACAGTTATTTTTCTAATATAATAATACAAAAAGAAATGCGTTCACATTCGTAACGATTAGAAATAAATATTCAAAGAATAATCACGAAAATATGAAGAACATAAAATTATATTAAAAATTAATTATAAATTTATTCGAACGTAAAAAAAAATCCTGTACATTCCGTTATAAAGCAACATCAATTAAACGATGAAATCAATAATACAAACCAGCGTCAAAACTTATATAATAAATCTTTTCCTATTTGTTCCGTTCGTACATTCGTTCGTTTAAATCCGATAATCGAACAATAAAAAAATCTTACTGTTTTCTTAAAGGAAAATAATAAGAATAAGAGTTTCTCATAAGTGATTTTTCCTTAACTTGAATCTATTAAAGTTGGGAAAAAGAAACCTGCATATGTTGTAGGTTTGTCTATGTATGATAGGTCAAAAAAAACCTGTGAGATATTTCATGTATAAACGACAAAAGAATTAAATGGCTGAAAGAGAATAAAAAAAAAGAGAGAAAAAAACAATGTTACGTGAAACCATCCCGGCCGTTGGTTGTATTTTACGCGTGTGTGTAATACAGCAAGAGCAAAGAAGTACAACGCGTAACGAAATCATTCAGGAGAATGAAAAGGTAATCGGATTTGAACAAATAGGAAAAAAAACTAGAATGATATCAGAGAAAAAAAGGGAATGCAAAAGAGAAAGGAAGTAGTAGAAAGAGAGATAGAAAGAGAATTAAAAAATTAGAAAAAACGAAAATAAGTCAGTGAGTGAATTTGAGTAAGTTGAGTATGTGTGTGGGTGTGTGTATGGGTGGTTAAAAGAGAGAAGGAAAAGAGAGAGAGAGAGAGAGGGAGAGAGAGAGAGAGAGAGGAGGACAAGGAGGAGGAGAGGAAAAAGGACCGAGTAAATGAATAAAGGGTTGGGGTTCACTATTCTGAGCGAGTATAACTGGGTACGAGATGTACGTTGATACTTGCTACCAATTTTTATGATACCAAAAAGAAAGAGAAATGGATGGTTGAATGGATAGATAGAAAGAGAATGAGAAAAGAGGTTGGTGGGTGGTGCGGGGGTAAGGAGAGGAGAGGTAGCTGAGGAGTAAATGACGTTATAGAGGAAAATCATTACCCGCATCGTTGAGAGAAGGGCCCACCATCACCACCAGCCAACCAACTAGGGAGATAATTAAATTTCCAGCTATGAACGCTCCAGGCGAAACGACAGAAAGATAGAAAGAGAGAGAAAGAAGGGGAGGAGAATAAGGGGAGGTTTAGGAGGACGAAGGAAGAAAGAAGAAGAAAGAGGAAGGAACTAGTGGAAAGAGTTATATAGTCAAACTATGTCTCTTCTTTTTTTTTCCTGCGTCTTTCGTCATTACGAATTAACTCATGGTAATATTGCGTGTCTCTCTCTCTATCATCCAACGTTATTCATCTCTTATTAATGAAACGAAGATAAGATATGAAAAAAAATAGAGGGAGAAATATTAAAAAGTAACAATAATGAATAATTCAAATCTATTCGAGAAATTTGTTAATTGTAGGAAACTTCTCGAGAAGTTATTCTAAAAAAAAAAAGAAATAAGAATTCGTTTGTTACCCATGAAGGACCACGTGTACGCATTCGAAACATGTGTTACAGTGAATATACATATATATATATATTATATATATATTCATTGTATATGCTACATATTCATGCATATATTCATTGTAATATGTTTCAAATATGTACACGTATAAATATATATATATNTATATATATATATATATATATATATATATATATATATATATATATATATATATTCATTTGATGAAATATTAATATGTAATTAATTATGAAAGTGAATTAATTAAATCGAGAAGAAAATATGTTTTATATATACATTTATAAAAATGTAATCAAAAAAATGTATCAGTGTTAAAATTAATTATTAATGAATATAATCATTTCGAAATATAGAAATGATAAATGTAGATTGTGAAAATTTGAACAAAGAAATTAATAATAATTGTTAAAAGTAAAAATTAATTTATGTTTTCTTTTTCCTCTATGGAAATATGATGTTTTCATCAATGCGCGTAGTATTTTATTACGCTAGGGATGGTTCCATTTAATATATTGAAATATTTTCGTTGAAGAATTCCTGTGTTGATGATAACAATAAAATAATAAGTATAATATTATAGTCCGTATGAAAAGTTCGTTTGTTATCGGAAGGAAACTTGTCGTTCATTCTCTCTTATCTACGTCCGGGTATACTCGTCACCAAGAGTAAAAAGCACTTTCTGAAATCGTCCTGCCATTATTTATTTTCTCTCCTTGATCGAAAGATGAAAAACAAAAAAAGAAAGAGAGAAATAGAGAAAGATATCTGATAATAATATTATTTACGAATAATTTATTGAGAATTAACTAACATTAATTACAAAATCGACATTACGACGCCTGCGTGCATCTCGAAAAAGGAAAAAAATAAATACGAAAAATAAAAAGAAAAAGGAAGTTAATGTGAAAGAATATATAAGAAGAAGAAGAAGTAGAAGAATGAAAAAAATATATATTTTTGTAGTACATATATTCGCGTGTAACTACCGCATAAATATATATGTATGTATGTATGTATGTATGTATGTATGTATGTATGTATGTATGTATGTATGCATGTATGTATGTATGTATGTATGTATGTATATACGAGCATGTTGGCAGAGAGATAAGGTGGATTCTATTGCACGGTCAGAATCTATCCAAGTGGTTATGGCGAACCACCGCTATATATAATACATCTTTACTTATTTCGTTATACTATGATCACGCCACGTGAGTAACTATAGCAATGTATGCACACAATGTACTAGCACGAATAGTTTGAATTAAATATATATATATATATATATATATATATATATATATATATATCTCCAAACGAATAAACATTTTTTTTTAAATTTATTTATTCTTTATACTATTTACAGAGTACAAAAAAAGATATCCTTGGGATAATCGATCATTCGTTGTACCTTTTAAAAAAAATAATAATTTCGATCTATAAATTTATATTTAAATAATTCGGTAAAAGCTAAATCCTAATATAATATTCTAACATAACAGAGGATCAGGATTTTCTATTCCCAACCCTATTATATATATACACACACACACACATAAATAATACATAAAACAACGAGCAACAAAATTCGTGTTTTGTTAACTATCCCGTGTTAATTTTGACGAGTTTATACTTATTTAAATTTTTGTAACGAAATCCTCAAAAATTAGCAACTTCGATTAAAAAAGTGTAATGAATTAAAAGAAGAAATACGCGTTAACTTGCATTCTCCTCTTTATCTCTCTAACAGTTACAACCGCCAATCTCTTCTAATATTGTCTGTGTCATTCGATACATGGTCGGAAAAGTTTTGATTTCCGTTGCACTTTTGCGCAAAAGTCGGTAGCACGAATTGCAAACAAAAGGCGTATGCTCAAACGAAGTTTAAAGCAGTTCTCGCGTAGCAAAACGTTGGCAACAACGTCTCGTGTATACTATCAATAAGAAGGATGACGAGGATGAGAATGAGGATGAGGACTCGATATGGAAGGCAAAGCTTTTGACGTACTATGCCAGCATGTCGGAAATATTGGAAATAACGGCATGTCAGCGCGTACTTTTGCAGAGCTTATCGAAAACATACGTTATGGGTAACAACACTGGCTTTCGCGACACTTGTATTTCGAAAGAGAAATAAAAAGAGGAATTGCAATCCGTTTGCCCAGAAAGATACAACCAACACAACTGTTCTCATTAGTTACGGTGAACGTCAACAATGATTTTTCTCTTACGAAAGAAAGTAATAGTAATAGTTGACAAGAAGTTGAAAAATCGATACATTTATATATATATATATAATAACTAAAAAGAAAATTCTATAGTTGATCCGAAAAATGTAAATGAAAAATAAAATATATGTATATAAATAATTCTATAAATAAATATGTTAGATTATTTGAGATTAATATAACGTTGATTGAGAAAATATATTTCAAAAAGTATAATAAGTAATTATTAAATAAATAAATATATATATATATATATATATATATATATATATATATATATATTTATATTATTATGATATAATTAGTTTAGTTTAAAAAAAACTGAAAAATTGATTTTTTTTCTTTTTTAATTTGTTGACTAAGTCCATCCGTACTAATAATTACCGGCACGTATATATTCCAAATAGAAAAAAAAACTCTTTTTAACAACCCGCCTTCTCAAATTTTGAGGAAAAAAAAAAAACGAAACAATTTGTATGCAACATATAAACACTGCTACGTAATATTTGAAAGAGTAAACACGACCTAATAAAAAGTATGCAAGACAGTATAACTACATACACACGTGCATTTGACTCATCTTACGAATGAAATATGAAGTAAACACGTTGAGGACGATAAACTAAACGATTATTACCGGTATTTAAGCGATAACTTCGCTTATGATGTCTGGCTTTCTAAAGAACAACTTTTCTCTCTTACATAGAAATATACAAATCATTTTATTCAGTAATAAAAAAAAAAAGCATAAAACATAAATGGTATCGATAAAATACATAAGAGAGTAAGGTTCTTTTTTTTAACTGATAAAAAAAATAGAAAAAGATTGAAGGATCATAAAGTAAAGGGCATGAGATAAGGAGCCATACCTTGTCAGCCGCAAGTCGTGCAACTAAGGCCTCCTTCAGAGGTCCTAACCAATGATGGGCCCCAACGAAACGCTTATTTAGCAATTTCGTGTGAGGAGCTGCTTGCGCGTAGACGGCCTCCAGTTCGAGCACCACCATATTTTCACGATTCTACAATCCCTTTAACTTATTCTATTTTCTATTTTCTTTTTTCTTTTCTTCTTTTTCTTCTCTTTCTTCTTTCTTTTTTTCTTTTTCCTTCAATTCGTGTTACTCCAAGAAATTTTCACAAAAGCGATACGAGAGTAACACAAAGTATTATGTTAACGCACTAACATTTATTCCCCCTTACTTTCTTATCAGAATAATAATAATAATAATAATAATAATAATAATAATAATAATAATAATAATAATAATTAAAAATTATAATTATAATAATATAATAAAAAAAAATTAAACGGGAAGATTGTTGAATAATAAGTCACCTTACACTATTATTATTAACTAGTTTGTACAACACACTTATCGTAGAATAAAAATTTCTTCAATGACTTGTTTCCATGGCATTCCGATCTTATTAAATCGGATGCCCCATGACCGTAAAATACGATAAATCGGTCATCACGAGTTGCACTATTTTGACGGTAAATAAAATTTTAAGGATCTTTTTCCATAGAATATCATTTCCACGTTTATACACCACGTGGACCATTCGCGACGACAACGCAACGACGACGTCGGCAACAAGGACAAGAAGGACGACGGACGACGCATTCACCACCGGATCGTCGAATCCTTTCGCACGTCGTCGTACTACTAAAACTCTGTGTGCCTTTCGCGCTGCCCTCTCTTTCTCCTTCCTTTCGGAATGTAACAGTAAAGTGCACGCGCGCGTGTATATGTGTGTATATGGGTATATATATACACACGAGAAAGAGAGAAATCGAGGCGCAGAGTGGGGGAAGGAAGACTAGAAGGAAGTGATAGTCTTTCTATTAAAAATAAAAATTAAATAATTAAAAAACAGAAGATAAAAATTATTTTTCCCCACAGTAATAAATCCTTTAAAAAAACCTCTTCCTTTCAGACGATAGAAAAAATCTATTATTCTCGAGAAAATTCACTTGTGAGTATGTCTCTACGTCGTTTTTTGCGTTCCCTCGAATCCACGACGACGATGACGACAGGCACCCAGGGCCACGCGCGGTTCGCGAATGCCGGAACCGGGAGAAGAAAGGAACCAAAGGAAGGAGGAGAGGATAGACAGACACAAGAGAAAAAGGGATAAAGGAAGAGGAAGAGAGAGAGAGAGAGAGAGAGAGAGAGAAATATAGCAAAGGTACGGAAAAGAGAAAAGTATAAATAAGAAGGCCGGTTCTCCGCGCGAGCCGTTAAGTCCAGCGTGAGTTGGGCTTAAGCCGCGCTCGCAACGGTTGCCGCATAGAAAGGCAGTTGAGTACTGACTGGTGGTGTGGTTTGTGTGTGCCTGCTTGCTTGCCTTACCCTCCTCCTCATTCTCCTCCCCCTACTCCACCGCCGCCCCCTCCTCTCCACGCTCCCATGGCCCGAACGCTTTGAGTGACGCGGCGACTCGACTCGACGCGACGCGACGCAACCGAGGTGAGCCGAAGTTAGACGAGGTGCGGTGAAGTGTAGTGTGGGGGACGAAGGGAGACGAAGTGAGACGAGGTGAGATGAGACGAGACGAGACGAGACGAAACGAAGAGACGACGTGGTGTGGTGTCGGTCGGTGTGACGATCCCCCCCCTCTCTTCCACCCACAGCAGCAGCCACGACGACCATTTCGCCCTACGCTACCACACTATTACACACCACACACAACCACCCCACCACACCACATTACTACTATGTTTTACTATACTCCCTCTCTCTTTCTTTCTTCCACTTCACACTCCTCCTCGTATGTGTGTACCACCGCACATATATTACACCACCACCCTATATATTGTGTATCGCGTATTACATAGGTGCACCTACGGGACCCATCGAGAAATACGGCCCTGTCGCCCTCGGAAACTCCTTCACCACACCACTATATACCGCTACACAACCCCCTCCCTCTCGTACTTCTACTCCTCCTCTTCTAACTCTTTCTCCTTCTCCACCCCCTGCCGACGTCGCACACTTCTCTTTTCTTTCCCCACCCCAGCCCTCCCTTCGCCTCGAGACATGCACCTCTTCAGTACAGGAGGACACGACAAAGCGGAGGGCTTCCTGTATCGTTGTTGTGTCGTCGTCGTCTTCGTCGTCTTCTCCTCATGACGAAAGAAACGAGACTTTTCAAATTTTTTTCAACAGAACCACTACCTACCATTACCCACTCACTATCACTACCACCATAGAACGAAAATGAATGACACGTTGACGTTGGATACAATTTTCCAAAAACGAAAAAATTAAAGGAAAAAAAAAATAGAAAAAATATTAATAAACACCAGTCTAGACATTTTATTTGCTATTCCCAACGGATCTTTAATCAATTACTGTTGATTTCTGTATTCGTTCAATTCAAAGATTCTAATTTCTAAGAGCACACAATCGATTTGACCACCACCAACCACTACCACCACAACCACTACCACCTTTTCTCGTTACAATTAGATTATTAATTATGAAAATAAAATATTTGTTCTACGAAACCAGACGTTTCATTTCAAATAATGATCAATGGAACATTTGATTTTCATCATATAACGTTTTCAATGATCCTATTAATTTCACGATCTTTCTAAGATCTATCTCCTCTTTTCGTTGATTAACCTATTATAAGACGACAAATGATATACGTGTATCCCATCAAAGTTGAAAAAAGATTTTAAAAAGAGTGGGAGGGGGATGAGGAAGGAAAGGAGAGAGAAAAAAGAAAGCAAAGCTATTCATTTAGAGCATCGTTTCTCCTTTTTTACAAAATCAATAAAAAAAGAAAAAAAACCCATATGCAGAGCCCTAGAATTGCAACTTCAACCACCTGCGTTCGAACGACGAACGACGAGGGTGAGATAAAGGAGTACAAGTTTTGCGAGTTTCAAAAAGAAGTTGACTACCTCCTCTCGTACGAGTTACAAATACAGGAGAGGTAACTACTACTATAGCAAAAGCAAAGGCAGTAGCAATAGTAGTAGCAATAGTAGTAGTAGTAGTAGTAGTAGTAGTAGTATTAGTAGTAGTATTAGTAGTAGTATTAGTAGTAGTAGTAGTAGTAGTAGTAGTAGTAGTATTAGTAGTAGTATTAGTAGTAGTANTAGTAGTAGTATTAGTAGTAGTAGTAGTAGTAGTAGTAGTAGTAGTATTAGTAGTAGTATTAGTAGTAGTAGTAGTAGTAGTAGTAGTAGTAGTAGTAGTAGTACGTTGGGTTCACCCTTTTTCAATAGAATTTCCCGAAGGTACCACCACTACCGAGGAGAGTAGTGGTAGAAATACATCGTTGAAGAAGTCTGTCTGTCATTCAAAGTAATGTATCCCACAAGCCGCATATTTCACTACCGGGTATGCGATGATGATAATGATGATGATGATGATGATGATGATGATGATGATGATGATGATGATGATGATGATGATGATAATGATAATGATGATACGATTTTTGCCACTGAAAACGTTTCCAGATGATACGGATCCTTGACGATAAATAACACGATCGATAATTGTTGTCGTTGCAAAAGTAATAAAAAGAAAAATAAAAGAAAAAAGAAAAGAAAAATTTACATTTCTTTACCCGATAACGACGAAATACGATGATAATGTTAGACCGTCACGAAGAAAAAGAATGAACGATTGGCAGGAGTTGGGTGGTGGTAGGATGGTAGAACACATCTACGAACAAGAATTTCAATTCTTTCGAATTTAATCAAGTGAATATATATATTATACGATAAAAGTAACTAAGCATAGGTAATACAAACTTCAAGAGAAGCAATTAGAGGATAACAGGAATTTTCTTCGAACCCGTACGCGATCCAAAAAAAGTAAGTAGAAAATGATGGAGCGTAACTATAAGATGAGGTATATGATCTCATTGAAGGATTTTCTTCAAACGAAATTTCTCGTCCATATTACGAAGAGTTTGAAAGAAAGAAAAAAAAGGAAAAAATAATAGATGTAATCCTGAAGAAAGAAGACAAAAAAGTAGAAATAGGAGTATGAGAAAATGCAAAAGGAGGAAGGGAAGAAGGAAGACAGGATACAAAAAGTGAAAAAGATAGATGGAAGGCGGAGGACTCTTAGAGAACAGAAAGATAAAAGAGGAACAAAGAGGAATATGTAAGAAAGAGAGAGAGAGAGAGAGAAGAAAGAAAAGGGACAGAAGAAAAAAGAGGGACCCTGCTTGGCGTTTGGCGCGACTTTAATTGGCCGTGCCTTAATTTTCATGTACGCCGTGCTATCTGAAGGGTTCTCAGGGACGCTCGAGAGCCGAAGGACCGTGAGAGAAGAAGAGGAGAGAAGCCCCGAAAGAAGATGGAGGAGAAGGTGATGGTGGTGACGGAGGGCAGGAAGGGAAGAGGAGAAGCAGAGCGAAGAAAGCAGAAGTGCATGACAGGGGGTGGTGGAGGAGGAATGGAGGGGGAAGAGCGGAAGGTACAAAAGAGAAGAGAACACAGAAGAAGAGAGGAGGAGGAGAAAGATGGAGGGTAAAGTAGAAGTAGAAGGCAGAGAAGAGGGGGAGTTAAGGGGGACACAGTGGTAGAGAAGGGGTTGGGTGGAGGGGAGAAACAGAGCCGGGCTCTTTCTCGCGTAGCCGGGACATATTGTCATCGTCCATAGCCAACAGCCTATTGTCTACAAGCAGCTTCCTCCCCCTTACCCTTTTGCGACCACATATACACCAATATGGCGACGCATAGAAAGAGACAGCCACAAGAGCGCGAAAAGATGAGAACGAACGAGTGAGAAGAGGCCGAAGGGGAGCAGCAAGCAACTACTACGACAGCGACGAACCACAGAGATAGATTTGTGAGAGATGAGGGAGAAAGAAAGAAAGAAAGGAAAGAGAAGAGAAAACTCGTTCGTTCGTTGGGTTCGTTTTTTACCTTTCTTCTCAACTTGTCCACTACCACCACTACTATTATATAGAACCACATGTATTCTACGTAACATCTTTCATATTTTCTATCTGTGTCCCATTGACTTTATTTTCACGTTCAAAAAAACACCTTCCACGACATAAGACAATCGAAAAATTAGTTCTTTTAATGAATATATATATATATATATATATATATAGCGAGGATTAGTAGTAGTAGTAGTAGTAGTAATGGTGGTAATGTGGTGGTTGTAGTAGGAAGTTGTTAGGGGGTGAGCGAGCGTGCGTTTTGTATTGTCCATCGCGAACTGTGCTGTCTTTCCCACCGGTTTCCGTTTAGGGGAGAAGAAGCCACCATCGCTAGTGTAAAACATTCTACCTCAATCCGTCCTACCTATCCTACCTACCCTACCTAACCCTTCTCTTCTTCTCTTCTCTCTACTTTACTACGACACTCTTTGAAACTTTCCTACTACTACTACTATTACTACTACTTTCCTGCTGCTGGTGCCAGAGCTATTACACGCTTTAAACACCATCGTTCAAAATCGTAACGCTTTGAAACGAGTGAGAGAAAATAAAAGAAAACAAAAGAGAAGAGAAGAGAAGAGAAAAGAAGAAAAGAGAAGAGAATGAGAAAGAGAGAGAGAGAGAGAGAGAGAAAAAAAAAATGAGAGAAACGGAATCATGCCGATTAAACTTCTCAACATACGCTAGTAGCTGCTTTATCACGAAACCGCGGAAAAAGATAAGTGTTCTCCGGATAATAAAATCAAGCTGAAGCAATGCACACACACACACACACACACACACACACACACACACACACACACCAATCTATTAAGTTAGCCTGGTTTCCTGAAAGAGACGAGACTACAAAGCGACAACGATGAAGACTACACTATTACTACTATTACTACTGTGAATATTATTATATTGCAAATCTAGATATTATATAGAAACACATACATACATACACGCGAATATATATATATATTAGAGCTTTGTAGAAACGGAAGTGAATTCATTGATTCAATTTCTTCCTCATCCTATTCTAGTAGCCTTTTAAATAGTCCTTATCGCGATAACTCAATGACGTTTCGAGAATTTGCAAAGGCATAAATTTTCATTAAAGCAATGTTATTTTTGATGGATTATATAAAAATTCTGATAAATTATTAAATTTTAATCTCACATCCTCTCCCTCCTCCTCTTATGTGATCCTTAAAATAATATCATTATATCATTATATTTATAATATTATATATCAACGTTTTAAAATTCTATTGTGTATTTAATTATCAAGAAAAATTAATTACAATATTTATACTAAATATTAATAATAACATTGACAATACTATATACGATAATTTACTACTTTTTTAATTTAGATAAAAACAAAGATTATCAAGAAGCTTATCAAAGTTTAAAAGAAAAAAAATAATATTTGTTAGAAGTGAGAAAGGAAAGGAATAGAAAGAGGACTCAGTCACGTATCCAATGGAAGTAAAACGAGGGGGTTGAATCTTTTTGACATTCGCAATGGTCAAAAGGAACAATAAAAATTGAGAACCGCTGAATTCCAAGAGATGGACGAAGAACACGCGAACTAGCGTGTTACATACTCGAACTCCTTTCTCCACCCCCACCCCATCCCTCCTCACTCACTCTCTCTCTCTTTCTTTCTTTATGCCCCTTGCGCTAGCAACCCTTATAGTGAAACACGCTAACGCTTGGCGCACCCTACAATCTCTTATTATAATAAAAATGTTCACACAGGAGCGATGGCTAGGTATAAAAATACTTGGCTGGGGCTAGCAAGCAAAGCAAGCAAAGCAAGCAAACAAGCACAAACGAAGCAAGCAGAAGCAAGCAGAAAGCCTGTATACACCACCTACCTTCGGATGCGAAAGCAACAGCTATGTGACTTTACCACGATAAACGTGCGATAAACTTGAGGGAAAGAAGAAAAAAAAACCTTTGAGTTGAACTTCTACAGAAAGAAAGAGAGAGAGAGATAGAAAGAAAAACACCAAAATGTCCCTTTGCAAAATTTAAACTTTCAAACGGGACCAAGGGAAAGAAAATCGTGGGGGAAAAAAAAACCATAAAACGCAAAAATGTATATCGGCAAAAAAAAAAAAAAATAATGAGACCTCCTACTAAGCAAAGATCGTGTCTTACAAATTTAAACGATTGATTGTAAAAGAATATTTCTTTTTTTTTGTGTCTTTCAAAAGAACAAGATGACGTAATGACAGATCGATGTGAGGTATGCTAATAATAAAAGTACAATTCGAATCTTGCGAGTATTCGCGTCACGAAGTATTTTTTTTTTTTTTGTTTGATTGCAGTTTCTCAAAAGGTTTATGTCGATTTTACAACAAAAATAAAACAAAAAATTAAAAAAAAGATTCAGACACAACCGGATTATTACTTCGATAAATAATAATAAAATTACTTCGATAAATGTATAAGAATTTGTTCACACAAGCCAATATTTGTTGAGAATATCGTTGAATGAACCTTTCTAATAGAAAGAGATATATATATAAGGTTGTGTATGGATAGTTATACTTGACCGTTCTCTGAAATAAACTCTATAAAGAAGGTATTGTTACTTACGTGGCACTCATATGCACGGCATTTGAATTACCGCAGTGACCCGGATTAAGAAAAGTTACATATTGTAGGCGAGGCATTGTATGTGATGATGTTAGTTTGAATTAGTCCAGACATATATTTTCTAATAACTAATTATTCTAAGAGTTAATTAACGCGTATGCGCTCAAGAGTGTGCGTGTTTAGCGGAGGAGGAAAGGGGAATGTTTGTATCACGTGAGATTAACAAGAATAAAAAAAGAAATAAAGGTCGGCTGGTTAATGTATTGCGTTTACACCTTCCTCCTCTTCCTGAACACTCCAACAAACTCCCCCTCTCGTCTATCAATGAATTGTCAAGAGAGACAGACAGAGAGAGAGAGAGAGAGAGAGAGAGAGAAAGGGAGAGAATAAAAAAAAAAGGAAAAGAAGAAGAAAAGTTTTAAAATAGCACGACCCTTTGCCAAATCTCTTGCACTTGGTCACGATTTGAGGCGCTATTTTCTTAGTAGTCTTGGAAAGAGAAGAAAAAAGAAAAGAAAAGAAAAAAAAAGAAAAAGGGTGGTATAGTACAGTATACACTAGGAACACGTCAGAAGCGAGAAGAAGTAAAGGGCTGGAGGTGAAGGTGGAGTGGCCACCACCAGCACTACCACCACCAACTCGAGTTAGTTTCTAGCCTAGATTCGACTCACCCTGGCCGATCCGAGATTTTAATTAGGACTTACACCACGTGCGCGACCATCCACGTTAAGAAAGAAAGATAGATATAGAGATAGAGAGAGGAAGAAAGAGAGGTACTGCGACCGTTCTTCTCAGACTAATGATCTCTCTTTTCATTAATAATTCAGCCTCGAGTGTCGTCTTCAACGTGGAACGCAGAATATTGTACTGGTAATGATGCCAACCGCGCTTCGCGACGCCTATTGTTTCTAAATACTCATGGAAAAATTAAAAAATAAAAATAAAAATAAAAATGAAAAAAAAGGAAGAAGTAAAAGTAAAAGAAGAAGAATAAGAAGAAGGAGGACAAATATATCTTCCCTTCGAATGATTTCGAAAAAGATTCGTTTACAAATTTTTCTTTCGTTTTCAAAAGAATGAAAAAAGGAAGGAAGGAATAGGACAAATTTTTATCGAAACTAATCAAACGTGAGTTTTAACCCCATTTTATCATCATCGTTATCGCCATCAATATTTTCGTTTTCGTGAACGAAGAAGAAATAATAAAACGATACCAACGACGACCTTGCAGAGCAAGAAGAAGATGCGTACATAACCGATGATTATGTAAAGACAGACCAAAAATATCTTGAAATGACTGACAAGCGTTTGGCCTCATAGAACATATCATCATCATCATGTTCTTCTTCTTCTTCGCTTTAGGACGATTTGACGAGAGTTATTTGCAACCGGATTCGTCGTTGTCGTCGTTTAACTTCTACGAACTTTTCGTATGAATCGGTACGAACGTGGAATAAATTAAACGCGGTTTTCTGAGAAGAATGTTTTTTTGCGCATAGATCGATGATAAAATTTTTGCATTAATTTTTTATCCTTTACATTTCTTTCTTTCCTCCCTTCCTTGCTTGCTTTTTTTCTATTTCTGTCTTTGTTATAAGAAAAAAAAATAATAATAAAACACAATTTTCCATTAAGGAAAACATACTGATCGAATATTGAAAAAAAAGAGAAAGAAAATAAAAAAAAGAAATTATTGGAGAATATTTCTAAAGGAATATTTTGATTGCTTACATAGATAGCTAAAGATAGTATAACAAAAATTAATACAAAAAAAATATTAAAACAAGGAAAAGAAAATAGAAGAAAAGATAGAAGAAGTAGGAAAATGGGGGAAGGGTTGATTTGTTGACAAAAAAGTAAAAAATAAAAAGCAGAAAAAAATCGAAAGAAGACGAATAATCAAGATGAAGAAGAAAAAAAAAGGAAGAGAAAAAAATGTGGGAATTCATGACCGAGACGATTCTACGTAGAAAAATCAGTAAGAAGTTGGTGGAATCACCGTTGTCACACCAACGACCCCCCCCCCATCATCTGAAGGGAAGGGAAAGAAAAGGGACAGGAAAGGAAGGAAGAAAAGGAGAGAAAAGGAAAAATGAAGAAGAAGGAAAAATGAAGAAGAAGAAAAAGCAAAAAAAAAGAAAAGAAAAAAAAAATAGATGTGCACCGCGGCTTCAGGCGATGATACAGATTTTCATCGGAGGAAGTCGTTGCACTTTATACTGAATGGGCAGTGAGTCAACAACCCGCGATCCCTTCTCTAAATGTGCGTTAGTATATATGTATGTGTGCGTTTTTAATGTGTACAGTAGCATCTCTACACCTTTATAACAGAGTCTTCTTCGACTGTACCCACCTCCCACTATCCCACCAACCCCCTGCCATCACCCGATCTAACTCTTTCTCTCTCATTTGTATCTATCCATCTTTTACCATCGTCGACTTTGTCCTTCTTTTTTACGTCCAAGAAGAAAAAAAAGAGAGAGAGGAAGGAAGGAAGGAAGAAGAGGGTGGTGTAAAAGAGTGGGGAAAAAAAGGAAACGAGGTCTGGGAATCGCTTCATGCACTGCTAAGCATGAGCCTTCGCGTAATAACACGATCAGAGAACGACTCGTCTCATGCGTCCACGCATTTTTCCTACTAGCATAACTTCCCTTTATATATATACAGGTATATACATAAATATATACACATCATATAAACATAGGTCGTATATATGACGCAAGAACGTATTGTATATGCGGTATATAAACACATGCATCGTACATATATAAGTACATTATAAAACTTATATACAAACAAACACACATACAAACATATATAAGCACGTATACAATTATATATATATGCATCCATGCACGCACATACAAACACGCATGAAGGGATAGAAGAGTAGCAGCAAAACAAGCGCTTGCACGTTGGTGCATAAATTCCGACATAATGCTCTCTTTCTCTCTCTTTCTCTCTCTTTTCTCTCTGGTCGTAGTTCTATTTTTATGTAGGCACATATCGAAGCGACGTGCACCAGCAGCCACCATCAGTAACGCAAAATAAAAAAAAATTTAAAAAGCAAGAAAAAAAACTAAAGAATAAACCAGGGGAAAGAAAAGAAAAGAGAAAGAACCGTAAACACGAGAAGAAGGTCGATATATTGTGAAATTTGCGTTGACGTAACGCGTTACGTCGATGCTACTATAAAATTCCTTTTTTTTTTGTTTTTATTTTCAAATAATAATAATAATAATAAAAATAAATAGAGATCTTCGAAATGCGGAATAACATCTTCGACTAATAACGTAAATTTTTTTTTTTTTATTTCTTTTTCTTCCATGAGGTGAGTGAGATTCGTTTTAAAAGACGGTTTTTAACTTTCATCCAATCTCCCCTTCTGTATCTTCCCCCCTCACTCCTCCCTAACTTCGCTAAAACGATTTTCTGCGATTTCATCCGAGCGTAAGATGAGAGCCGAAAAGAGCAAGAAGAAGGGTGACAGAATGGTGAAGGGAAAGGGGAAGAGAAAGAGAGAGGGGGGAGGAGAGAAAGGATTGAGAATATGGTGGGTGTTGTGCACCTGTACGACGACCTGGTCGCACGAGCCACGTGGAAAATTTCAGCAAGCCTTTCCTTCCTTTTACATTGGAACGACGTTGAAAAATTTAGGCCATAATAAAAATAACGAGAGAAATCAAATAAAATTACGTAATATACACACACGAGTCTCGATTATATTAAAAATAAAAAAAAAAGATAAGAAAATATTACAAAAAAGAAAAAAGAAAAACAAATTTAGTAATAAAAGAGGAGAGAAGGAATTACGAATTAAAAATCAATTTAAACAAAAAAAAATATGACACTATTACCATAATTTAATTCTAAAACTTATTAGAAAAGAAGAAAATAGAATCAAACGAAAATAGTTTGAAATTTGTAATTAAAACTTGACGCATGATTGTAAAACAAATATATTAATACTAATTAAAGACCGATCGTAATATGACCCAGTTGTGTAATATAGATTCGTATCGTAAGTTCGATTTTAATCGTTCTACGTTAGTTAGAGATTTTTTTGCGACGGTTTTCACACAAAAAGTTGATGATAACTGTAAACGAATGCATACGCAAAATAAATAAAGAGAAATATAGAAAGGAGATATTATCTTATGCGCGTTTTTCAAGGTTCATCTTTGATTAATTAATGATCCCTCACGTTTTATATATTTGTATCGTGACATTTCGTCCTTATCCCATAAAAAAAAAAAAGAAAAGAAAAAAGTACATCTTTTTTTAACTGCAGTTATATATACAGATATGTCATTTATTTGAATACATTATTTTTTTATTTAATACGTTAACAAAATGATGCATGCAATTTTGTTTTATTCTCTATTGAATATTTAAAAAAAAAAAGAATCAAAATCACATTGTAATACTGTATACCTAGGACTAGTGAAATAACACGTGATGAAAATAAGCAAAACGATGTGAGTTACTTTTACGTGACCAGGATGAACAAATATATATATATATAAATCAAGGTAAGAATTTGCAAAAGAATTAAATGAAACGAAACAATACTTAAAAACTAAAAAACGTAAGAAAAGGATATTAAAAAAGAAAAAAAAAAGAAAGGAAAGTAGAAAGATGAGAAGATTTGTTAAGGAGATTATATAATCAAATTGATCCAAACAGGATAAAATAATTTGAAGAACGTGTCGACTATCTTTTGCTTTTCTTCTAAAAAATCTTCAAGGTTTCGCGAGAAAATTCGAATTCGACCTCGATGTATTCGTCGCCCCCCCTCCCGTTGCTCTTTCTATAGTCGTTCTCTTCAATCAGAACTAATCCTTCCTCACGTGTGCTTCGTGCCGGAAGGGTTCTAAAGCCTCGTTTTTGCCAAGGAACGTGCGCATGTGCAATAAAGAGAGATAGAGAAAGATGGAAATAGATATTACGTCGCTGATAGGAATGTAAGGATCTCATTCTTCTTTCGTACAGCTGTTCTTAAAAGAAAAACGTCGTGTGTCTAATTGTACAGCAAAAAGTTTCCAATCGTCCATCAGAAAAAGTGCACCAGAAAATATACCATAATGAATCCTTTTTAACATATAT
>NW_015148999.1:1007780-1049669 GCF_001465965.1 Polistes dominula
ATAATATGTATATATGTGTATGATGGTATATTAGTATTGTATATTAAAATATATAAGTCGAATGAAGGCTAATTTCAACTGTATTCCATCCTCAAATTAATTCTTTAAAGTCTTTGATCAATAATGATTATTAATAAATAAAAATAAATAAAATTTATATAACATATATATAATATATATATACACCCTATATATTTCATATAAATGTATTTATACGAAGGTATATAAAAAGTAACATTTATAAAGAAAATTGGTGATGAAATTTTCGAAGAATCTAACGAATAAATAGGAACCTAAATAATACATTTGCCAATATTATTATGTATACACGTGGACGATGATTCGATGCTAATTCATATGAGATGAAAGTACAAATTTTGTAATATATGTATATATGATATATATGTGCGCATATTCATGTATAATATATGAACCTGTGTGGTGAATGTCGACAAAATGGTTAGACGTATATCGACCGTTCTATTTTCCGAATAGGTTTGGAAGTAGACGTCGAGAGGCTGTCACTCTATGATTTATACGTTTGTCTGCGCCGCAGGACAAGGTCGTTCTTCCCACTCCCCCTCCATCTCCCCCTCTTCACCCTCATCCTTCTTTCAAACCACCTACAACCACCCCCTTAATCTCACCCTTTCTTAAAATTCCTTTGTTGTTCAAATTCATCCAGAGGCGCGCGTGCAAATATCTTTGACATTTTTCCTTTATTTCGTGGTAACGTTTCGTGAAAATTAAACTTACAAACTATTTTATCTGAGAAAATATTTAATTAAACGTGATTTTGTATTTTATCAACACGTCAGTTAGATGAAAAAATAGATCAAGTTAATGAACAATAATTAATAGTGTATAAACTATAATGTGCATATAGTGTTTCTCCTGTAAGTATACCGTTTTTTTTTTTATTACTTAACCATTTAGATGCGGCTTATGTTTTTTTCATCCCTATGCTTGTCAGTTTATCGAATAATTAACTTAAACATCAATTTATATAAAACAATAACGTAGTAAATTAATTCTTTCGTGTAATGTTTAATATTTTAGATTGTTAAATTAAAATGTAACGGATTTTGCAATGATCTATAACTTAAGAAATTATATTTAAATGATCATAGTTTCCAATTAAAGATACAGAACGACTGTAGTAATAATTGAAAGTTCGAGAATAGGATACAAATATTACGTGTAATTGAAAAATACATAATATTTGTGAAAAAGATATCTTCTTTTCTTTTCTCCTTTTTTCGTGTAAATCATATAATTATATATTTCTCTTTCAGAAGATGAAACTTCTAACTTGATTCTAACCAACGAACGTTTGCTACGAAACTGTTGTCGTAACGATAGGCTTAGTTTATACATTTCTAACGGTACTCTCATATTAATAATCATGAATTCGTGCGGTTAACTGGCATGCGTACGATAGTATAATAGCTGTAATATTTCATAGCTAAAAGTAATAAGACTTTTAAATATATAATTGCGTTAACTTTACTATAACGCAAGACCTCGATATAAGAACGCATCTATTCTATGAAAAGATAAGAAGAATTTCTTTTAATTTGTATTATAACATAATGTTAAATAGTTTGTTCATTATTACTAATGTGTTTAAAAATACTGTTATTAAAATCGATAAAAAGACGATTCATAAATTATATCTTTCTTGATAAAATCCTAAACAATACTATGACTAAATAAACAACTTTATTCGTTTAAAACGAACAAATAATGGAAAAACTGAATAGAATCCAATGCGGAAATAAAGTGATGACAAGATGGAGAATTGGTGATAAACACCAATAAAAAAATTCCTTTTATATCCTGATCATTTACACGACAAAGAAATAAAATACACACGTAAAATATTATTCGGCATCTTTTCGTAGATCAAAACTATAAAATAAATAAATATATATATATATATTTATAGTAAAGAAAGAAACTGGACTTACCTGTACATCAAAATGGGTTGTAGTGTCTTGCGGTTGGGGTGGTCCTTGTTGTTGTTGCTGTTGTTGAGATGGTGGTGGTGCTTGCGGGGGTGGTGGTGCCTGTGCACCAAACAATTGCGCCGCATGAGAATGGGGATGCTGAAGGTGATGTGTTGGTGGTGCCTGATGATGTTGAAGATGGTGCGGTGGTGCTGCAGCAAAAGCTGCCATAAAATGTTCCTCACTTCCAACAACATCAACACCTGGTTTTAATAAAACTACGCCGGCACCGCCTGCGCTAACTGCTAACGTTGCAGCCGCATTTTTTTGAAATTCCTCTTCACCTGGTGATGGTTGACGACTTCCTGGTGTACGACTGTAGACAAAAAAGATAAATAAATAATAATAATAATTAAAGAAACAATAATAATTGTATATTTCGTTCGAATTCATTTGAATTTAATTAACTTTTAGCTATTGAATCTAAATTACTATTACAATAATGATCATGACAAAATTGTTATCGATCGTAATTAAACTTTACGAAAGAAAGTGAAACACACTATAGAGAAGACATGCTTTTTCTATATAAAGAGAATGACGTAGTTTCTCCAGATACGAAGAAATCATTGTCGTAAATGTCAGGGACCGCATTGTTGGTTCTGATACTTGTATAACATAGTTTAAAAAAAATATATTTTTCTCATTGATATCATAAGAAAAACTCAAGTATCATATTCATAGACAAATACGAAAACCTAGTATTTTAAACATAAAAATCTAAATCACACCACAAGAACCTAATCTTGGAATTTTAATTTCACAATCAAAAATTAACCTATAAGGTTCAACAAGATTTAGTCATAAAATGTAAACATTATTTTTAACTAATAACAATGCATTAAACATAATTATAATGCGAACGATAAAACTTAATTGCAAAATTGACCTGCTTGATAATAAATAATCGACGAGTCAAATTAAATTTATAATAATCTTATATCAGCACGAATAAATCGATAAAATAAAAACGTCCAAAAAATAAATAAATAAATAAATAAATATATATATATATATATATATATATATATATATATATATAATAATTTTTAATTTAATCGATAAATTTAAGTTAATCGATCGAGAGAAAAAAAAAATATCTAACGTACCAACGGAAAAGAGAAAACTTATCTTGTGAAAGTGTCGGTAATGTTTCTTTACAAAGTACTTTTGATCAGAGTCACAGATGGCGCTAGTTAACGAAAAGTGACAATATGATATAAAACACGTGTACGCGTAATGCCGACGACCGCGTGCAAGCAAAACACAGCAGCAAACAAAATCAAAACTGCTTTCACGCCCTTGACAATATTATCTCTATGACGTTTCTTCTCAGCGTGTCCGGCTAAAACCTTGATAAATATTCGCAATTATGCGATATATAACAACATAATACATTTAAATTATCTCTAAGCTGTTAATACGATTGTTTGAAACGTAATGTAACAATTTGATATGCATGTATTCTTCTTTTTTTTCTTTCGCTTATCGACGACAACACAATTATCATTGATACATATTCGTATGTATGTTTATCTCTTTTTCTTGCAAGTATGGAAGAATATTCTAAGAAAAGAGTTTACATTCTAATTAATTCTTAATGACTTTCAAATAAAACCAATGAACAAAAATCGATATGAAATTTGAACGATGTGAGAAATGAATGTTTCGTTTCGTTTCTTTTTCTTCTCATCGACTAATACTTACTTGAAACCTTTATCATCGTCAAGACCATTTTGTGAAGCTAATCCATTTCCTTGTGGACCAGAATCGTCTTTCGAATTATCAAATGGACTTGCCGATCCTTTATCTTTTTCTTTTTTGTCTGTGTCAGTATTCTATATGGAAGAAAAAAAACGTAAGTATATGTATGTAAATATAAATGAAAAGATTTTATATTTATTTCAATTTATCAAATTTACCAATCGAAGAGATCCCATTCGAGGTTCTAAATCCTTAGGTGTCGTGGGACTTGAACCAAGAACATATTCCACCATCTTAACTCCCAATCCACCCGTTTCACTTAAAAGAGAAGATCTTATATACCAAAGTTTTGAAATATTAGATCACAATTAAATTTCTTAGTATATATAAATATAAATTCGTAGTAATGTCATTTAAAATAAATAAAAAATAATATTTAACCAACCTGCTTCTAGGACTGAGAACTGTCCCAACTTCAGAAGTTTGATGATGATATCCAGTACCAACACCCACGCGTCTACCCATCGATATTGGTTGAGATACCGCATGATCTATTAAAAAATAGAAACAAAAAATAAACAAACAAATAAAATTAGATGATCACATCAATTTATAAGAAGAAGAGAAAAAGAAATAAATTATATTTCTTGTTATCGTCTATTCAAATTGTAATTATAAATCATTGATCGGAACTACCTAGGATTAATTATCTGTTGAGAAAAAAAAAATTGAAGAAGACATTAAAATTAGCAAAGACCCCTTCTTCTTCTTCTTCTTCATCCCTCTAGCGATGGAATGTTGGTTAATCGAAGGGATTGAAAAAGGTTAAGAAAAGAGGGTGAGGGTGAAGGGGAGGGTTGAAGATTGTCATAGGGTGGATCGGTAGGCACGTCCCTGGCGTTGTTGGGACATTGCCCCTATACCGCCCTCGATGCCGATGCCGGGCGTCTGTCGCCATAGCAACAGCCGCGTTGCACCCATCCTCGTGAGGAGGCGGCGCACACGCAGGACCGTCTCGCATGTGCACGTTCAAGTCACGGAATCAAGTGTTCAGTTTCGCAACATACGTTGCCTACCACTCTTGCGCCCCAACACACAACATGCCAACGGTACCGAGACACATCTTCTCTTATTCACATGCTGCTGCTTCTGCTGCTGCTGCTGCTACTACTACTACTACTACTACTACTACTACTACTACTACTACTACTACTACTACTACTACTACTACTACTACTACTGGTGCTACCATTACATATACTAAATTTCACTCAAAAGCAGGAAGAAGAATTATTTCTCCTCTTCTTCTCATTCAGTAATGTGAACAACAAAAGTGAAAGCTAGCTAGACTTTGGCTAACTTTAATGGTATATTTTGTAATCAATAATTAAACTCTCATTTGTCATACCAACATACGATGCCTCGTCAAATACATCATCGTTGAATCAACATACGATCGTATTCAAACTCTATATCAATCGATCGATCAGATATTTATAACACGGAATAGATGGACATGATATGACCTTTGTAACAATAATCATCAAAGAATAGAATGGTAAGGATAAACAAAATAGTTTAAAGACATAACAAACAAAGATATTCAAATTGGGATGAATAATTGATTTGGTCTAATCAACGGGATCGATCATTTGAAATGTGTAACATATGAGAAAATATACCTGAAGTACTCCAAGTTGAATCTCGCCACATTTGGTGGTCGCCCAGGTGAAGTATCCCCCCACCACCTTTTACGCCACCCTCGTCCTTGGAACCGCCTTCGTCCACACCCCAAAGCTTTTTTGCCGAGGGAGCGATCTAGAATATTAAAAAACAAAGGTTTATATAGATCGGCAGTTGGATCGAACAAATTTCTCTTATCATCTATGTAAGAATAAATTCATTTACATTTTAATAAGTTGAAAACTTGTTTAAATTCTATACAAATTTTCTTATTTAAATCATATATAAATATCAGAAGTGTGTCTATGTGTGTGGTTTTCCGAAATTACGGACGATATTATAACAAATAAAATTTTTGCCTTTAATTAAAAAACAATGTTTCTTAAATGTATTTACATTATTTATATTATTAAACAATTGATAACATGAATTTCGAATTGCCAGAGTTTGCCCGAGCAGAACTCAAGATATCGAACACCCAATAACCCAAATATATATGCATATATACATACACATACGCGTATTTATTTATTATATTTTAACGTATAAACGTTTAGTTTCTGTATTTGTTAATGTAGATATTAATAATTAAAAATAAATCGAATAAAAAATAAATTTATTGATCGTTTATTCGTACAAATCGCACCTGTTTTGATTAAGAGAAAACAAAAGTGTAGTTTCCATTCGGGACTTAACTACATATAGTTGTTCGCCGAGGGGCCGTTGCACCGATCCTAACCTCACGCAACTTAAGATCCATGACGTAATAGAACGCGGTAAAAAGAGTATCGAGGAAGAGAGAAACACGGAGACGCACGAGGATCACGGAATTCTCTCTATACAGGTGTATTCTGATACGTGTGTGCCGTAACAATGGTACGATATAACATAGATAGAGAACGCATGTACTATATACCTAATGTAAATAATAATCTAATGGCATAGTACTGGAACGAATCGATTGCTATCAGCAAGAACATATAACTTCAAAACTTGAAAACTTTGAATTAGAAAAAAAGACAAAAACTAAAATTTACACGATAAATTAAATCGATTAATTATGGAGTAAATAAAAACTTTGACAAAAAGAAAAATTATATTCAATTATATTTAATTAATTTACTCCAGGTATTAATTTGATGAAAGTATAATGAAATGCGGTGTCAGGTATCAAGAAAAAATACTAATAGAACAAAATTTCATTATGCAAAAGAGACAAAAAAATAATCTTGGTTGTATCACATTTGTATCGGGAGATATAGGGGTAGGCAGATGATCCACGTCCATTTCAATCGACCATTTTTCCTATGGGATTGTAACCGGTTTACAAAGCCGCATATAACTCGTTCGATTTTTATCAAATCCACAGTTTTTCAATCAATTTGTTTTAAAAACTAACGTATTGGACGAAATCAGGGACTTCGTTAGTATACAAAGTCGTTAAATCGAACCAATAAGGGGAAAGATTTTGTCAAGATACCAAAAACCAAAGAAGAAGGAAGAAAGAAATAAATAAAGAAAGAAAAAAAACATAACAATTGCTTGAAATTCAACGTTCGATTTAATACAACACAACGCAACTTTCAAGAAAAGTTATTTCCTTATATACGAAGGAGAAAATTCTCAGCTACGTGATCTGAATTTAAAAGACAGAAGAATGTTTTCATTCGGGGCCGAGACAAAAAGAAAAGGAAAAAATAAAAAAGAGAAATAAAGACAGATAACAATAATAATAATAATAATAATAATAATAATAATAATAATAATAATAATAATAATAATAATAATAATAATAATAAATAAATAAATAAATAAATAAATAAATAAATAAATAAATAAATAAATAAAAAGAAAGAACAAAGAGATCAAATGGTCTCAATGAAACATTTCGCATCGATCAAAACTTGAGAATATGATTTAAAGTAAGAAGAAAGAAAGAAAGAAAGAGAAAGAGAGTAAAGGTAAGGCTCGGTCAGCCGGGGATGATATGCCACGAGTATCGACCGCGACGCCGGCCGGTGGAGACGCTTTCGCGACGCGTGGGAGAGAACGAAAGAGAGGGGGGAGAGAGAGAAAGAGAGAACGAGAATGACGGGAATACCACCTACCCTCTCATCCTCATCCTCATCCTCATCCTTCTTCCCCTCACCTACCTTGTAAATGGTTTTCTCCTTCTTGCTACCGCGTAACACGCGGGGGGCGCGCAACCCTCCGCGCGACTATTTCCCTCTCCCCTGTACCCTTTCAGGCGCGTTCACCACCCACCACTAGATGGAGAGAGAAAATTCTTCCCACCAATGCACGCCTAGCCGTCTACTCACCCCCACCATCGCGACCACAAGCAAGCAGCAAGCAAGCAAGCAAGCAAGCAGGCAGGCAGGCAGGCGGTCTTCCGACGCGCACCGTGGACGTCGCTAAACAGCCACGGGGCCACCGACCCCTCCCCAGGCCCCCGGCCACGGGTCACGGCCACTGTCCGCGCGCGTTAGAGCACCCAACCAAACAAGTTCCCTCCATTATCTTTCTCTCCTTCTAACACTGTTTATTTATTTTTTTTTTTTCAGTTTTTATTTTTTTATTTATTTCTTTTTTTCTTCCTTCGAAACTATGACTAAAAACGTCAATATAATTTCTTTATTATATCCTTCTCTTATCTATATCTGTATTTAAAATAAAAAAAAATATTTAAAAAAAAAAAAGAATAAAGATTGAAGATTAAACTTTTCGTATCGCGTACGCATAAAACTTGACAAAATTCGTGATCAAAGTAATGAGATGGTGTGTGTTCGTCATCGTCGTCGTCTCTGTCGGAATCTCGATCGGCCTATATTTATGTTTACATTATTACGATACTATCGGAATCTCGTGCTGAGATAATTACGTCACGCGATTTCTCTTGTATGCCAAATGTAATATGTTTGTATGAATCTTTGAAACGTAACAACGTATATGACGTAGTCGATACAACACACACTAGAGACCACTTATTATCTCACACACTCGTGGATTTATGAATTTGAGTACTAGATCTAATATAAACCGATATGCGTATATATCTTACAGCTGGTTATGATAATGATAATGATAATGATGATTATGATGATGATTATGATGATGATGATGATGATGATGATGATGGCAATGAACACACATTCTAAGATTATGCGAATCTTGTGAATCTCGTAAACGTTCGATAATAAATAATGAGTATGATAACGAGCAAGTTTACGTCCTTGTCATACGTATTCAGTGATAGGCCACGGGAAACGTGATGCGTTTAGGTTCAACGACACGTATGTCACACCTGTACGTGTCACTACTACTTCTCGTGAATCTAGGAAATCAAGCAACAAATGAAATAACGTTATGCATATTATTTATTAATGTGTTGTGAATGATGACTCACACACAGGATGCCCAAAAAGTTGATTTACCAAACTACAAAATTTATTTTTGACAAATATTTTAAATAATTATTTAGAGTGAAGGTGTTGATTCGACGCGTGTCAATAATTTGTAGTTAAAACACTGCACTAATTACAAATTCATATATTAGAATTAAAGACAAAATATTGCAGTTTTATTAATGAATAAATATTGATTATTTTTTGTTGTTCTTCTTTTCTTGGGACATCTTGTACATGGGTACAGTTGAAAAGTTTTTAGCATAAAAAAAGAAACAATCCCTTTTTTGATCAAACTCACTTTTACTTTTAAGAAAAAGTAAGTTTTCTTTCGGTTGAGATTCAGAACTTTTTAATCCATTCTCATATGTTCTTCTTCTTCTTATAACTCTGAATTTGTTAATACTTAATTATTATTATCATTCAATACTCTACTATATAATCCTTAAACTTGTTGACGATGTTAATCCTTGTTTTTTGAAGGATCAATATCTAAAAATTCATTCTACGTTATAAATAAATCAATAACCGATTCAAATTTATAAGAAGAGATAATAACGATAACGTTATCAACGTTTACGCATTTTATTTACATAATTTGTAATTAATTTGTTTATTCAATTTTATTTGATTGTTAAATGTTTAATTTGGATTATATTTGATATAGGTAAACTTGTTAAATTGAAATATTAATTGTTTCTTCGTTTAACAATGTGTTTAATATTTCAAATAATTATGTGAGGTATCCAGCTAAACATCTTGGTTCGGAACAACCCTAGTCGTAAATATGTTAATCAACATTATAATAAATTATATGCATTAAATGAATTATTGAATATCTACAAAATTAAATTAAATTAAATTAAATTAAATTAAATTAAATTAAATTAAATATTGTATTAAATAAATTATTTATTTCTGCGATTAGTATAAATAAAATTTAGTAAAAACGAATTCTAATCTAAAAACAAATACCTCTAATCTCGAGAAAACTAAGAAAGAAAAGAAAAAATACCTACAAAAAAGTTAGAGAAAAAGAGAGAAATATTATGTATGATAACCTCAAAGAGAAAGAACGCAAAAAAAAAAATAAAGAAAAGAAAGGAAAGGAAAGGAAAAATAGGAGAGCGCGCGCGTGTCCAAGAGACTTGTTCCATGCGATGCGCGCGACATAGTTCTTCGACTATAGAACGACCATAACCTAAAACCGAATTTATGATTTATTACTAGCATGGACGAATTTGGCGATAATATACTTTAGCTGCTTCTTCTCGCAGAACTAATAATACAAATGTAATTGAAAAAAATATATAAAAAGGAAACATGAATAAAGAAATAGGTTTTTAATGAAAGAAAATAAAAATAGAATATGATAACAATCAAGATGGATGGGGTTGATATAAAGGGATTAAGAAACGAATGAGATGGTTGTTAGGATTGTGTAAATACCATATCGGCTCCCAGATCCTTCATATCGCAGTAAAAGAATAAGTCCCCCGGTGGTTTCATCCAGTCGCCTGTACTGGTGCTTGCACCCTGGCCGTATCCTACACCGAAACTCTCCACCGTATCCGAGGTAAGTAGAACTCGTTGCGTCGTTACTACCACTGTTGTTGTCGTTACTGGATTCGCCGTTAACCCCGTTTCGTTGTGGTAGCACAAACAAACACGCGCCGGACGAAAAGAAACTCAAAGCGGCGCAGCACTCTCTTCTTTTGCTTCTTCTTCTACTTCTACTACTTCTCACATGTACTGCTCGATCGATGGAAGAGGGGGTAACAAAAGGGCACAACAAGGAAGAATAATTTTTTTCAACGAGAAATCGACTGATAATGACCAAGGGCAAATAAAATACGAAAAAGGTTAATGATATGGTGTTAGTAGATATAATGATGCAAGTGATGGTAGTTAAGAAAGACGCCGGAGATTATGCCTGTCTGTCTTTCTCTCTCTCTTTCTCACTCTTTGTTTTAAAAGGGCGGCCCCCCTTCTACCGGTGCGTCCAATAACTTCTACGAAGAGAGAAGGTGAAGGAATTAGGGTGGACGATGCGATGCCGGTTGTGTGATCTAACTCGTCGCACTACGCCACCACCACTTCTCTCTTCTATCCTGCGCCACCACTCGACACAATGATTTGTTTTTATTTTCTTATTCTTTAATCTTCTAATCCTTTTCCTTTCTTTGACTTTTCTATTTGCTTATTATAGGATAAGAAGAAGAAGGAAAAAAAAACGTGCACGGTCCGTCTGTCTGTATCGTATCGCTCTTGATGCCGGCACACCAACCGATGAGCAGGATAGGGATTTAGTGACGTAAAAGAGGCACAAAAGAAAAAGGAAGAAAGGGATAGACTAATAAAGAGAAACACGGAAAGAGACGGAGAAAGAGAGAGACAGAGAGAGAAAAAAGAAAAAGACGAGAAAGAGAGATAGAGAATCCTTGGGTCCGCCCGTTCAACGATTCCAACACCAACGGTGTACGTAAACCGATGCTAACGCCGCTATTTGAAACCTTCTTCCCTGTTACTTATTTCTTAAACTTTTCTTTCTTAACACCAACGACACACCGGAAAAGCTTTTTTCCCCTAATCCGACACTATCTTCTTCCTTCTTTTCTTTTTTCTTTTCCAGCTCACAAATACAATACCTTTCTCTCCTTCAATCACTTACACTTTGCAGCACACTATTTTCACACTACGCGAGAAATATGAATTTTATTTTCCAGGAGAATATACACGGGAGCCTTCCAAATCGATCGAAACGCGTTAACTCGAGCAACTTCACGTTCGTCCTAGCAGCACTAGCACCAGCATATCGCGGAGAATGCGCGTTGTCTTTCGAGCTCTTTTCGGGGTAAATGTTCGGCGTTTTGTTTCTAGGATTATTACGAATAATAGCTTAGACACCCCTCGTTTATATCGAAAATTTTCTTGTTCGACCGGCCTCCCTGCGCTGCTGGACGAGACGAACTGATCGCCCAAATGAAACAAAGAACGACGCGCGACACTAGCGCACTCTACCGTTGACGGTAAATAACTAGATCTCTTTCTTCACCCCGCACCCCCACAATATGCCAGCTACCACGCGACCGTCTACTCGCTCCAACCAATCAACGAATTTTCAAGAAAATTCGCGCCTACCCTTCGTCCAAACACATTCGTTGTGTTATACCATTCTTTTGAGCCTCGCCTTCCTCCCTCTCACGGTAAATTCAAGAGTTTCTCACCGCATGGACAAACTCGACTTAACGAGTCAACATTTAGTTTTTTTTTTTTTTTTTTTTTTTAACAAACATGCAATATTATAATTTAAAGATGTAAGCTCGATATAGTAGTGAATGATAATAGAAATTACAGAACGATTAAAACAACGAATTACCTTGTTCAATAACATTTTAAAAATTAACCTAATTTACCTGTGACAACGTTGAATATAACAATCATATAATGATATTTAGACGGTAAAATGATTAAGCTCAACGATAAGATGTTTCGAAAATCGACTAACACAATAAGTTTTATCAACGATATTCCAATGACATTCACTATTTTAAACGTAATTATCTTCTTACTACAAACTATCTTGAATGTTCGAATTTTCATATGCGACTCTAAATAACCGCCAAAACTTCGAGCAGCATTCTCTTTTTTTTTTTAAATAAATGGCGCGCGAAATACAAATTGACAAATTCAATTCGATGTTGCGATCAAATTTTTGCACAACGAGTAGCAATATCTATCTTAATTATTGGATAGAGTATAAACAACGAAGTAGCCAAATTTCAACCTTGACACGATTTTTCCAAATTTACACATCGAGTGGGCCTTGCCTCTCCCCGTGACGCACAAAATCAATCATAACCTAAATTGATTTATTTCAATTTCAATACACCTAAAATTTTTAATTATTGATATATAATTCGCGATAGATATTTCTACAAGAAATAATTAATCTTAAAATTAAGAATACTGCTTACAATTGATTATAAACATGTTATTTGTTATTATATTATTTGATGTTAAAATGATAATAATGTTATCGATTTAAAATATTTATCAAAAAATATAAAAATAGTGTATTTTTGAATACACGTTCTTAATGAAAACATCATAATTCTATAAAACACATAATATCTATATTTTAAATGATGCAAATACATAATGATCCCATGCAAAACGATATGAATGAATTTATGCACATGTTTAAAAGCTCTAGATAATTTATGTGCAATATAATAAACAATATCGATATATAAAGTACAATAAGATCTGTATAATTTATAATAACTGTATAGTGATAGAATCTATACGCATTATTTATTTTAGTTGCTTTGTCAAATCAGAAATTTTAATTGAATAGCTCGATTGGTCTGCGCTATAATGTATATGAGTGTGATTTAAAAATTCATGTTAAAATAAAACTTCAATATTTTCTCTAGGAAATAAAATTTCTCTTAATTGCTACGACATAACCACTTATATAAGATTAATTTTGATCTTTAATGTAGTACTCACTTGTCCGTTTCTAAATTGCTGCTGTTGTTGCTGCTGCTGATGCTGATGATGAAAAAGTGCAACCTGTTGTTGTGCTGTCATTTGATTGTTAAGATAAACCAAATGCTCTGCTCCAGGAGCTCCGCTCTAGCAACACACAAAATTTATTAATTATTTGTACACCGACAATGAGTACCATAACCAATAAAATTTATATATTACACATAGGGAGAAACATATGCAATTACCTTAAGTTGCATTGGATGAATCTCATATGGTAAATGTATGTTATTCATTGTTTGTAAATTCAATTGTTGTGGTTGACTTTGTTGCGGTATACTAAGTTTAGTCATGGGATATTTCCATTTCTCTTGATTCTGAAATCATTTACAAAATTATATAATATTTTATATTATTGTTTACCTATCATCGTAATAAAACTATTCAAGATTTATACTTACATTATCGACAATTGTATCATCCGCTAACGTCCATGTTCTTGGTGCTTGTTTTGTTTGAAAATTAGCAGATTGTGCATTAAATTCTGGTTCGGTAGGTCTTTGAAACACATATCCAACCATTGCATCGTCTTGAGTTCTACTAGCTCCAATCTGATGAGCTTGACCAGGTTGTATTCGCATACTGTCACCACCTGCCATGGCTTGACTACACTGTTCTGCATCCTTTTAACAATAAATGATTCCACATTTATGACAATGACGTTTATTAGATACACATTATATTTCAGAACTTCGAACATTAAGAAGCAGCTGATGAAAATATATTTTTCCCAAAAATTGTTTATAATATATTTATTTACACTTGTATTGTAATGTGATAATATATCTTAAACAAAGAATTACCAATGAGTCTTTCTTGAATAATATAATTAATTTATTGGTAGAATGTAATAGCTATCTACTCAAATATGTAGAAACCATACAATTGTACGTTGCATTTATTTTCTTTAAACGCAATTAAAATAATTCTGTATTATTGGAAAAAAACTAATAATCCTATGTCAAATATATTAACACAACTTATTGTTAGTTAATCAAAGTATCAACAGTGACTCAGACATATCAAACCATTGGTCATTGATATAAACTAGCGTAAATTTCTTAATTGTATTGAAAAAAAGTCACTAAAAACAGATTTAGTTGTTCATTCTCCTGATTTTGATTGGAATAGAAAAGAAAGTATTAAATATGAAGAAGGTTAAGTAAAAAAAGACAGAGAGAGAGAGAGAGAGAGAAAGAGTGACAGAGATAGGTAGACAGCAAAAAGAATTGAAGGAAAGAAAGAGAGAGACAGAAAGGGAGGGGGAGAAAAAGAAAGAAAGAAAGAAAGAAAAAAGAGAAAGAAATATAGGTAGGCAAGCAGCAAACAGAGAAAATAAAGAGAGAGGAAGAAGGGAAATAAGAAAATAATAGAGGAAGAGGAGAGAAAGAGAGAGAAAGAAAAAATTTTTTTCTTACCGTGGGTATGTGGCCGTTGGCTGAAGGATGATGCAGTTGTATTGAAGGTGCCGGTTCACCACCGGCGCCAGCGGTGCTCGCGCCGAGCCACTTCATCGTCCTGTCAAACCCGCAGCAGCAGCCGTTCTTCCGCAGGCACTCACACGCGCCGTACGAATGATATAGTTTGAAACGAGCGAATGAGCAAGCTTATGAGCGAGCGAGCGAGTGAGCGAACGAACGAACGAACGAACGAATGAACGAACGAACGAAAGAGCGAGCGAGTGGTCGACCCACCGACCAACACTTCGGAACCAACTAACGAACGAACGAACTACGAACTGACCAACCGAATGAGCGAACGAGCGAGCGTCCGCAAATCGAAAGGTTAGGCTCGCTACGAAGAACCGGCGTTTGGGCGACGCAGACACGGCGACGCACACGATGCTGACTTCTCTCTCACTCTCTCTCTGTCTCTTTTTCTCTTCAATGTCCGCTAAGTTTCTGCCGCAATAACATGTTCCACGCGTGGCGTGTTAAATGCTTTACATCTCTTTTTTTCTTCTTCTCCGTTTTCTTCTTTCTTTCTTCCTCTATTTGTCTATTTCGCTTCCTTTCCCTTTCTCTTTCCTGTTATTTCCACAACGACGACAACGACAACGACAACGACAACGACAACGACAACGACAACGACAACGACGACGACGACAACGACAACGATGACGATGACGACGACAACGGCGACAATGACGATGACGAGTTTAACTATAATTACGATTACGATTATGATTACTTCGAGGACGAGGACGAGAGCGAGGACGACGACGGTGAAGATAAAAGAAAGGGAAAAACGATAATGACAACAACAGCGAGTATATGCAACGCGAACGATACGAGGACGATCGACAAGAAAGGAACAACTCCAAGGGCGATATATTTACGATCGCTTGCTGAACGCGAGCGAACGCCAGCCAGCGCAGCCAGCAATGGCAGCTGCTGCTCTTTTGTGGCGCGCGCTTACTGCCGGATTTTTTAACAACATCCAACAGAGACGCGATGCACTATACAGATCGTATTGTCAATGTAAACGATATATATATATATATATATATGTATTAACCGCAAGCACCTCGATAGACACACGCACAGTCATGCACTTACCGCATGCACACGCAATAGGAAAATCTTCACAGTTGCAAATAGAAAATTAGAAAAGAGAAAAAAAGGGGGATAGAAAAGTAAGAATTGAAGTAAAAAGACGTTGCTTTGGATTTACATTTACTGGGGAAAATTTCAAGTAACAATATAGGATAATGTAACCTCTCTATATAGTAACGAGAAAACTTTAAGCTCCATGAAAAATCGAAAATATAGAAACAAGGTTAGGAAGAAAAAGACAAAAGAAAGGTACGAACAAATTCCAAAAATACCACGAAAATATCCAATTGCATACTCGATAAGGAGAAAAAGCAATTTACTTAAAACTGGATGAAACAATTAAAAGAAAAAGAGAGAGGGTGAGAGAGAAAGGGAACGGGAGAGGAGGAACTGGATAAAATTAAGTAGAAGGCCAAGGAAAGTTGAAAACAAATTTCTTATATCTTCTCTTCGTCCTCGTGCTCGAATAATATTACTAATTTCAACTCGAAATAATGGAACAGGGAAATAGAAACAAAGACAAGGAAAATAATTTAATAAATAATATAAGTTTTATCATATTTATTAATATATCAAGTTAAGATTTAATATATACATTATTTTTTATTCTGTCATTAAATTACCTGGAATTCATATATCCAATTTCTTAACCTTACCGATTGGTTTTAAATGATATAATATTGTTAAAATAGAAATGTCAAACCTTGCTTATACCTTGAGATATATCCGCTTCCACTACACCTTTCAGTTAATCATTATCCACCTTGCTCTTTGGTCGCTCACGTGGTTAATTTTGAAAATCAAAATTGCCAGACTGAAACTAGTAAAACCATCGACGTATTATGCGTTCATTAGCTACACCTTTGTTAAACACTTTGTTGATACTTCGAATTGTCTGCGTTACATTAGTTCCACGACGAAACTCATTCGTAAACAACACAAATTTTTTATTTATTCATGGTTTATAAAATTTAATCTGCAAAAGGCAATTTGACGAATAATAACAAACTAAAACGTACATCTGAAAGGCTGATGATGTACCTTCCTAATAAAAAATAAATATCAAAGAAATCGAGTATCAAACTTAATACTAAGGATAATTGGACATTTCACAGGTAATGACTTAATACCTCCTCGTCTTTTTCTCTCCATATATAATGCGTGAATGTATATACGAAGTCATATATGCCAATTTTTACTTTGGCGGGAAGAATAATTTAGAATAATTCATTTTTTCTCTCTAACCTATTTTCTGTGTTTCTTTTTTCTTATCCTATCGCGTGCGTTCTTCTTCACTTACAGCAAAATTCATTAAAAACTGAAAGCTTAAAAAACACTTCACAGGTACATTATCCGTAACCGACGTACCTATTATTGGGCGCAGGAGCACTGCCTGTTATCAGAGTTAAGTAAAAGGATTATTTACAATGAGAGGAAGGAAGGAGGATTTCTGTGTTAAGAAATACTTTCTTACCACAATTCAGACTGTAGGAAGTAAAGCGTAACTTCCTACTGACTCCGGCAGATATCGCAGCGGTCACTGCTGCTGTAGAGGGTTTCTCTAGAGTAAAGGTAATATTAGACTGAATTTTATTTTATGATTTTTATTTAAGGGATGCGACTTGCTTTTCTTAGTTGTACACTTCTCAACGGCTACGCACAGACTGTTTTAGTCTAGTGACCACTACTTGTTAGCGTGGTTCCCTAGCCTTCTNCCCCCCCATTTTATTAGCTCCGCAGGAATCGAGTCGTTACTCGGTGATTTATGGTTTTTTAATTTTTTAATCGCGCTTTTTACTTCTACAATTGTCGGTTCATTGATCATAGGTTCTGCCGTGTGGAACTCAAAGTTCTCTATTTCCTAGTCGTTCTCTAATTCTACATTCAAAGTGCAAAATCTCAGTGCAAAACTCTGAGTTCTCATAGATCTTTATTCTTTTTTTTCTCTCTTAAAAACGTGTAACAGTTCGTTGAAAAAAAAAGGAAAAAAAAAATTATAAAAAAGGGGTTTCTGGTCAAAATGTTAAATTAAAAAAAAAAGAAAAAAAATTAAATTTATGTTAAGGTATGGCTGATAAATAAGACAACGCAGAGTTAATATTCAAAAGTAAGATTTATTATAAGAAACGGTGGAAAAGGAAGAACTGTTGAACAAGCCTAGAGCTAGGCCGAATACAGAATAAAGAGAGGGCGCAACAGCGCCCTGTACTAAGGGACTGTGCGGCCCATAGGAGAAGTAGGGGTAAAAAGTAGGGGTGGCGGAGTGAGAAGACATAACGTCTCTTATATACGCTATTCTTAACACTCCCTCCCGGTATGTCTCGATACTCCACAACATCTAGTTAATAGACTCTTTAAATGATTTAAACCATACAATATATTCAACATCTTTAAGTGATCAAAATCGCAAATAGATTAAACAAACTCTATAAGCAAATAACTTGTCATACTTGTTTATATTGAACTTATACTTATATTTTTTATATATAGATTTGAAGAAATTGTACGAACATTTGAAGACCTTCCGGGAGCCGAAAAAATATCAGAACTAGAGAAAAGAAATGCATTTTACAACGCGGTTTACAAGTCAGTACCAAGTGTGCAAGGTGTAGACTTCCTCAAAAAGTGCTACCAGGGAAGTGGTTTAACATATGCTCAATTGAAGGACTTTCTCACTAAGGAGGAGACAGAAAGGCTGTCATCCAAAGAACATTTAACAACCACTGCGTTGTGGACTGAGTCACAACAAAGAGAATTTAAGAGCTACTGCAAGAACTGCAAAAGACCAGGACACTTGGCATCGAAATGTAAAGAAGTAAAGAGAACAAATTGCTTTGTATGTGATAAACCTGGCCACATAGCTAAACATTGTTCGTTAGCCAGATTACCAGCTCATCGACAGCAAGGTGGTTCATCACTGAACCAGAAGGGCCGCGGGTATACTAACACTCATTGCCGAGGCAGATCAGGCAGATTTAGAGGTCAATTTAGTCAAAAGCGTGAGCACGAGGGTAGGTCTAAATCTGAAGGTGAGCGCAAGTTTGATCTAGGTCGTCGTGGAGCAAAGAGAGGCAGGTTTAGTATTCGTGGTGGCCGAAGAAATGGCCAAGGAGGTAGTCAAGGTGCTAGCACCTTTTCAGGTGAGAGTTTCGAGTGTGAGTCAAATGAAAAAGGTAATGTTCTGTTTGTAGAAAAATGTCAGCAATATCCGGATAACTTCAATTTTAATTACAGAAATAATACACTAGAACGGTTTATCGCGGACTCGGGTGCTACAGAGCATTTGTCGAACTCTAAGTTGATTTTCAAAAGATTAAATGAATCAGACGTTAAATCGATTAAATTTGCTAATAGAAACTCTCAGGCGGACTTGCAAGCAAATGGTATAGGTACAGTAAAATTGAACTTGCAGAATGGAGAAACGCGCGAATTGCATAATGTCATATATGCTAAAGATCTATCGGTAAATTTGCTCTCATTAAGAAAACTAGTAGAAAAGGGTCTAGAAGTTTATTTGAATGATAAAATAATTGATATTTACGACCCAAAGACTTGTGAGTCGTTTATGACAGGGATATATAACAAACTTTTCTGGGAAATTGAATTCAAGTCTGATAATCATAGTAGTAACGGGGTAGGCTATAATAAGAATAGATATTGTCAAAAGGCTTTCTTAACAGATGGTGAAAATGGAAACTCTCATGAACATAAGTATTTTACGAGAAGTTCTACTCGACTTCAAAATGCTGAGCAGATTGAAAAAGAATCAGAATTAAAAAGGGAAATTGGAAAAACAAACTCTTCTGAAACTAGTGAGGCTTCTTTAATTACTGATGAAAATACAGAAAAACGTTTAATCTCGGATGTTGCAAGCTCTTCTGTAGAAAAGGTACAGGAAAGCTCAGCAGCTGAAAATATAGCTGAGTTAAATAGACCAGACATCTTCAATTCAGTTAGGGATAGAATTATTCATAATATTGACGAGATTCCTGAAATAGAATTATCGCAAAATGAAATTATGTCCTTGGAAGATACTAACGTAAAAATGAATAAAGCCTTGTTGTGGCATGTACGACTTGGACATGCATCGAGTAATTATCTCAGAAATTTGCAAAAACAATATCCTCACTTGAAAGATACCAAATCTGCCGAATTTAACGAAATCGTGGATAGTTGTGAAGTATGTAAAATAGCCAAAATTAAATGATTGCCATTTAAAACTTTTAGACAGAAAGCTTCCAGACCATTGGAAACAATACATAGTGATATTATGGGACCGATAAGCCCAGCTTCTTATCCCAAAGGTTACAGATTTATAGTAATATTTATAGTAATTGATGATTATTCTCGTTTAGCAATGTCTTATCCAATCAAAAATAAAAGTGAAGCNTGTTGTCTTCCTTTTTTACTGGCATACTTTTCATCTGTTTTAAAATAAAAATAAGAGTTATTGAGCTTTTATTTGTAATATGTTATTCAATATATTTAATATATATTACTAAACAAATCCAGTATTTTTATAATTTAAACAGATTATCTATTTTTCAGAGTAATACTAAAACATTACTTACCAAATTATTACTGAAACGTTCCAAATAGAGAGGTTATCCATGTTTAAAAATCAATCACTGAATAGTATTTTGTAGTTTAATCTATCTTTTAATGTTAAAAATAGAAAGGTTAAGTACTAACATCAACTATCAAATAATTTTTTTAATAAAATTTAACACAGTTATCAATAAATAATTCAATCTCGCTTGATGTCAACAAACCTGTTTACCATACAAAACCATACTGGTGTCTTCTCTGTAGGAGTGAAAATGGCGGATGAGAGTACTCATCTCTATAGTGCTCTATACGTTCTGAATACTTGCGCAGCCAGTGGCAAAAACGAGAACTATTATTTGGGTCGAGATATGACTACCACAAAAAATGTGAAAAATCCTATATCTTTCGGACTCCTGGTATCTATCCTCCGTGCCTTAGTGATTCATGTGGTTTTCCAATTACTAGGGATCCTATAGGAGGGATGCGCCATGTACATTGCTGGGGGACCGGAACTCGATTTTGCGCGCGAATGATTCAAACATTGAAATAATTATGAAATAATGAATTGCATCAAATACAGAAAAAAAAGAACTATATTTAATGATAATTAAAAATTTATATTAAAATAGAATAGGTTACACGAAAAAATTATTATAAATTCAAGCGGTCCCCCAAAATTTTCAGCCAATGGCACATGAGCTGAATAAGAATGGCGCATCCCTCCTACTGGATCCCTACCAATTACAGCACTAAAGCGCTTTATGCGGCATAATGCTCAACGTTGAATGTTTCAACTAGAGCAACGCTTCGCACAATCGAGCACTCTCAAAAGTACTGCTTTCGCGTGATACGTGCAATCGATACCAACTCAGTGCAGAAAATAACCAAGTGTTTTTTCTTTAAGTTGGCATTGATCGAAATTTTATTTATATTATCGTTAGTAATATTGTTTATTATTGAAAAAATTCTTAAAGCTTTCTTCTTGTCGTAGTTTTTTGGAAATAATAAAAAGTTAATTCAGACTGTTAAAAAATAAATATAAGTATGGATGAAGGTATAAACATTGACTATTTTTTTTTTATATTCTACACATAAAATGTGAATACAATTTCATTTTCAAATACAAAACTATAAATAAATTTATGAAAAAAATATAAAATAAACTATAAATAAATTTATTAAAAAAATGGTAATCAAATAATCAAAATCCAAATTACTTAAAATAACCGTAAATAGTTTTCGACCAATTATTATTGTTTACCACTTTATTTATACATTAATGAGGTTGCTAAGTCTATGAATATTTTTTGTTTCAACACTGAACTTAGCGTACTCTGCTGGTGCACTTGAAAACTAATTCATGTTCCAATTAAGCATTAGCACAATGCGGCATTGTGCGACATTGAGTCGCATTATGCTCTGTAATTGGAAAACGGGGATTTATTCTTTGAGAATTCTGATATCGCATTGGTTATTACTAGATAGAAAACAACCAATGAAAATATTGTATTGTGTTTTTTTGTGTGGATAATTATTAGACTGCTCGTCTTTCCAATTCGCTAATTGGTTGGGCCAATTAAAAAGCTGCAAAATTAATGGGGATTATATAAAACTATATATATATATATATTAATAAGTATATAAAGCATTTAATAATTTGGTTGTGTAAATTATTTATTTCCTAATAATATTACCAAACTATACAAAGTTTGATTGTTTTTAATTAAAAAACAATTAACTTAACAAATATTGTTATAATTATTATGATAAAATTTATTTTAAATTAACTTTTAAAGTAAAAAACAAAGTTTTAAAGTAACTTTTAAGTTAAATTAACTTTTAAATAAATTATTATTATTATTATTCTAGAGTCCTAATAACTATTGATATAAACATAAACAACGTCTCTACGACACATCGAAATAATTAATGACATAGCAAATATTAATTAATTGATTCCAAAAGCGAATCATTTTTAATTTGGAGAAAGATTACTCAACGATGTTAGTGAAACTAATTTTATCTGCAAAATCAAGCAAAAAGGATAAAAACAACACATGATATAAAATAATGGCGCTGTCATGCACGCAAAAGCGGAAGTAATTATACTATGATCAAGCTAGTATCTATTTGATCTTAATATTGTGAGTTCTATATTGGATTGATTTCTTAAATAACAATTATCTAATTAGGTACTATCTGTTATTATCAAGATTTTGTATATATTCTTGTTACAAGAATAAATACTAATTCTTATGATGAACTGTTTCTCTTAAGTACTCGATATATGTCTATGTAGTATTATGATTTTGTGTATGATCATGTGTCATATTTATTACGTATCTCTAATGAAAGATAAAAAACAATTAATAATTATCTTGTCACAGCGTAGAAGATACATCGATGATAATATTTAATTTTTCTCGTAACGTTTATATTTATTTAAAAATATATTCTTTTAATTTAGATTTATCAAAATGTCATAAACATTGCCAATCAATAGTAACAATAATTTCTTATAAATTTTTTGTAATATAATATAATGACTCACTATTTTAATAATAAATTATTATTGAATGTGATTGCAGATGCAATGAAATGCAATAAATGGAAGATTTTCATTCCAATAATTTAGAATGGCAACATTTTGGTCAGGGAGACCTGGATGGCTAGGTAAATTGGGAATAGCTTTGCTAGCAACATGGCTATTAATATTAATTATATCTGTTCTACACGTTTTCAAAACAAATTCTATATCATCACAAGATGGGACTCCTACAAATAAAGAAAATGCTCAACGTTTAGCACAAATGATTAATGATTTTGAAATTATTAAGAAACAAAATGATGCTTTAAAAAATATTATACTAAGGTATGTAAATTTGTACATGTATCAATTTTATTGTAATTGAGTTTTGAATGATTAAAGTCAATACGATTATTAGAGATGGACCTAAATCTTTACAAGGAGATCATTTGGGTTCGGCTCAAGAAAGAGCTGATAGAGCTTCAATTTATTATGATCTATTGGATCAGCATGTTGGATCTAAAAATAATATACCTTCTTTAGAATACGAAGAATTACGGCGTAAAATAAGAAATGATGTACAGGAAATGTGGTACGTAAATTTTCTTAAAAAATAATTAAGAATGCATTTTTAATGCATTGTTACTTCGTTTGTTTACTATATTTGTTACTTAATAGGTACTATATGAATGCTGTATTAACGAAATTCAAAAAGCACATAGACGAATTTTCTCTTGAGCAAAAAGAAAAAGAAATTCAAGATGCAGTAAGTAATATTTGGGAACATAAAAAGTCTCTTATTATAGATATAGATAGATTAACGAAAGCTGATGGTCACGAAGAATGGCGAAAAAAAGAGGCTAAAGAATTATCGGATCTTGTCCAAAGTCGATTCAGGTAAGATGGAATATTATTTGTGGTATTTATGTTCTAACTGTTGTATACTTAACGTATTTATATTTCTTTATTAAGGTATTTACAAAATCCTTCCGATTGCAATAAAGCAAAGAAGTTAGTATGCAGTTTAAATAAAGGCTGTGGCTTCGGTTGCCAGGTAAGTTATATTCAATAAATCATAGATATGATCATATCGTTTGAATATATATGTGATCGATCGAATATAATTTAATTACAGATACATCATATTACTTACTGTTTTTTGGTTGCCTACGGAACGGAAAGAACGCTTGTAATAAAATCAAAAGGTTGGAGATATCGTAAGGAAGGTTGGGAATCAGTTTTTAAGCCTCTTAGTGATACATGTTTATCCGTAAATGGTATATCTCATGCTAATTGGCCCGGTGATTCTTCTAAACAAGTTATTTCCTTGCCAATTGTGGATAACGTTTATCCTAAACCTAAATTTCAACCTCCAAGTGTACCAGCAGATATAGCGGAAAGATTAAAGAAGCTGCATGGTCATCCATTAGTTTGGTGGGTGGGACAAGTCTTAAAATACTTAATGCGACCTCAAGATAATATGCAAAAAGTATTAGATAACGCAAAAGAGAAATTAGGTTTTAAAAAACCAATCGTTGGCGTTCACGTTCGTAGAACCGATAAAGTCGGTACTGAAGCTGCATATCACGACATAGATGAGTATATGATTAAGGTAGACCAATATTTTGATCAACTGGAAACAAAACCAGATGTAAAACGAGTATTTTTGGCTAGCGATGATCCAAAAGTAATAACATCAGCAAGAAGTCGCTATCCCAATTACGAAATTATTGGTGATCCTGAAATAGCTGAGACAGCATCAGTGTCAAAACGTTATTCGGACTCATCTTTACAAGGAATTATTATAGATATACATCTTTTGTCTTTGAGTGATTATCTAGTGTGTACATTTAGTTCGCAAGTATGCAGAGTTGCGTACGAATTAATGCAAACTTATTACTCAGATGCATATAATAGATTTGCATCGTTGGATGATATTTATTATTACGGTGGACAAAATTCGCATCCTCATATAGTTATTATGGATCATAAACCAAGAAAAAGTGGCGAATTGGAATTGAAAATTGGTGATTTAATTGACGTATATGGAAATCATTGGGATGGTTATTCCAAAGGTTACAACACTAGAACTAGTATGACAGGACTATTTCCTAGTTTTAAAGTGAAAAATCCTGTCGATGCCGTTGACTTTCCGAAATATCCGGATATAATGTTACACGAGAATAAAAATAAAAAATAAGACATTTTTCCATTTTTCAAATAGACAAAAATAATGATAAATACATCATTTCCATTGCATTTCATTAACTGCTTGCAGAGAACTGTAGTTAGCTCTTTGAATTCAATTATATTATCATAAGAAAATATAGTATGACACGTAATGTATATATTTTGCTATTTACAATTGAGAAAAAGAGTCAGTTATTATATATTCTCTATATATATATACATGCACGAATTGGGATAAAAATAGATAGATCATATCTATATTTAAGTGCAATCACTGCTGCAAATAATTGTATTTATGAAAGTTATAGAATATAATTGTACGCATTAATATATTATTACTGTATACAATTATATGATCATTAAAGTTGACAATATAGAAGAAATACAATAAGTAAAATACAATTGTTTAAAAAAAAATGTTTTGGTAGCAAATAGCGTACAAAAGAATTTGTTACTATTTAATTGATATAGAAAAGCATAATTGTTAATTTCATCAGAGTTTCTATCACGTTGATTTCATTATTTGACATATATTATATAATAATTTTTTCTAATGAGAACAAAAGAACATTTATCCCATTTCTTATATATAAAAAATTAAAAAGAAGCGATTTTAAAAAATGATAGAGAAATATAATGTTTCGTGCAATACATTCACACAAGATATTAAATCGATGATGTAAGAGTGGTACACTATCGTATTAAACAAATTTAATTCGTAGTCAATCCGTATGCTATATAAGATATACTTGTAAATAGAATTACATGTTATTTTATCTTTTTTATAGTATTCTCCAACGTTATATCGTTTTTTAGCAATTCACATTAACGTAACCAAGATATCGCAAAAATTTGTACTATTCGTATATCACATGATTTTATATCTCTCTTTTATATGCACATAGAAATTATTTGTAAGAATTATTTTTTACATAAATGATCTTTTGAAACTGATAATATTATAATGACTAAATAGTTTATGAAAGAAAAAATAAATACATACTTAACATTCATGCACATCGAGCTGAGCCATAGAGGCCTATTTGTATTTAGAATAACACGCGCGCATGTGCGCGCACATACGAACAATTTAGATAATATTGTAATATATTTTATATTGTATACCAATTATTAATAACATTTGTTACATTATTATAAAATTCAATTTGATTTTTAATAAATATTTAAGCTGTGAGATGATATTTTATAAATTAAAAAATATAGGAACTAAACAAATATACATATACGTACACATATTCAAAAACATATATATTAATAAAATATATTTACATGTGTTCACTCTCCTCATGAATTTATTTATTTAAAGAATAGTATATTACTCACCTAGGGAGGTAAAGTAAGAAATGTCTCAGAGTACATGTACTCTGAGGTTTTCTTATTTACTGCCCATGGTGAGTATACTTCTTTTTTTGCTCGAAGTAGGCGGATAGCTAGCGGCAACTTCGTTTTGAACAGCGGGAGAAAAGTTGACGCTTTTCACCCGGAGGGAAGAAAATATCATAATCTAATTGTCAATTGTCAAGCTTGTAATTGTCATGTGGTTGTCTGATAGAAATGAGTTTGAGGTGTCGGATACTTCAGAGATAGTTTGCTTGTGACATCATCACTTTTGACTTCCAAATCTAATTGCCTGACAAGATCAACAATTTTTTTTATCATATAGTTATATTTTTTAATTTTGCATATCTTATTGCACAGGCTTAAAATTTAATCAATTTTTCACAATAAATATCTCTACCTTTTCAAAAAAAAAGTATATAGTTGCGATGATATTCAAATTCAAATATTGTATGGATTCGAATTGACTCTGTGTGCACTTAATGATTTGCCACGGTTAGTACACTCAGGGTTACTCGTTTTTAACGATAAAGTCAAGAACTACGTAACTTCATGTAAGTTACGGTAGCGTAAGTAGGGATATTATTTAAAGTAAGTATAACTTAACTACTTACTTTAATTGAAATGAATCCATAACTGTCGGAGAAACAATAAAATTTCTAACGAACTTTCATACATTTTCATTTCAATACATAGTTGAAAAAAAACGAAAAACGCGATCTTTCGCGGTTATTTTCATAATATGAATCGATTAGATTATAATCGATAAATCGTAAGAGAAGTGTCGCGAAGATATCGTAACATATTCGCAACTAACTTCATTTAAAAGTTGTAAATTTAACGATCCAGAGAGGTGAGAAAGGTAAATTAATATTTTAATATATTGACATGTTAAATGTAATATTAATCAGTTGATATTCAAACAATGATTAATTACATTTCCTATCAGTTTCCCTCGTAGATGAGAATGAAAAAACATCAACATCTTTGTCTTTAATTGTTATATGAATCGCAAGTGACTTGTCGATTATCATATCGAAGGTTATATCGTTCTTTATTTATTGAAAATACCTTGGTATTTAAAGCAAGTGTTTAACCTTTAAATACTCATGACTTCGTGTGATCTGTTGCAGTGTGTAAGTTGATATTAACTTTGAAAAATATCATTTTTTCAACTGTGACGCAAATATCATATATGATACGTTTAAAAGAATTCACTGATGTATTTTAAACAAAAGTTTCCATGCATATAGGTACAATTGCTTATTATTTCTTCCCTTTGTTTACATAAGCTTGACAATGTGTGAAAATATTAGATTTATTTAAAAAGGAAAAGCTGTCTATTTATTGTATTTACATTATTGAAATATAAGATAATTTTCTAGAATTATATAAAAACATAATTATAAAATGGTATATGATAGTTTCTAGTTATTTTTCAGTGACAATGTCAAAAACTCATATACCTGCTCGTTTTAATGGAGAAGCTGACAATTTTTATGACCCTAATTTTACTTTGGACGTTAATAAAAGAATGAGAGTCCCTAAAAGTATTCGAGTAAATGGAGATTATACAGATGAAGACATTTCAACTATGAATGGTTCTGCTTGGAATCAAGCGAACTCAAACGAGAAGCTTGAAATGCATGTACCCGATAGGATTCTTGTTGTAGGCAAGTACTTTAATATATTTTTTTTTATCGTTCTATTATATTATGTTATGTTTATTCCTTCTATTTAAACAGGTCAAGAACAACATATTGGTACGAAAGCTCCACCAAGAGAAATTACTCTAGAAAATGCTGTAATGCCACCGGAACCAGGCATTATTAGAGTTCAGGTATATAAAATAGATTTCTATAGAGGAAAGAAAGAAAAGCAATATTTCATTTGCATTATATATTTGTATTTTTTTACTTATTTTAGACACCACCAAGAATCTTAACGCTGGACGATCACTATTTTCCTACAGTAGATGAAGAAGATCAGACAATTAATGCTAGTGAAGTTAAAGACTTATCTAGGATCAATCCCCAGTTTAATAAAGAAACACAGATCGTTAAGCGTGGAAGGTATATAAATATACATGCATAAATTATTTTTGTTTAACTTATATAAGTAAGCTAAAGACATATCTGAAAATTGAGTTGTATTTTTATCTTCAACACTATATGCATGTCTGTGTTATAAATGTTTTAGAGAACAAACACCATCCTACAGTTCAGTAGATGTATCTCTTCCACCTAGCGAAGAAGTACAACATTTACGTCGACAAGTTGGAAAACTAAATCGTCGAGTAATGGCAGTTGAATTAGAAATATTACAACGGCAACAAAGAGATAAAATTTTGTATACATTAACTTTAGCATATTTCATATTAAAAGCAATTTCTTGGTTAAACAGAAATTAAAGGATTCATTTTTCAAGATAGCATGTAGAGAAGATACATCTTAAACATAAAAACGCGCGCATGCCATGGTGCTCTTAACAGCGTTCTATACGAGCTATTCTTGTTCTCAAAAATTATAACCAAAGATTTATATTATTCAACTTGCAAGAATTAATCATTATCGCAGTTATAAGGCATCTAACTTAATTATTTTTAAATCATGAGAAAAATTCGCAAATCCGTACTAATTTAACACATTACAAGAGCAAACAGTGGTAATAGAAAGTAAATGGCTAAGTAAAGTAATCTATTAAAGTGTATTATTTTCAATATTATTTGTAATATTAGTTATTATTGTTATTCTAAAGGAGTGTATAACTGCCAGCAGATATATAATATTGGAATTCATATTGTGCACTTCGTATTTAGATGTATTTGTTACATATTAATTATTTCCAAAATATATATTATATAAATATATGTTATGAGTATCAGAAACAAAATATATATTAAATGATTTTTGAGAAACAATGTCTCCAGGATTGTATACCGTATAAAAATTGATCGTGTATATTGCACTTTTTTTATAGATTTCTTTTTAATATTTAAAAAAATTTTTTGTTGTAAACAAAAAAGTTATCGATTTATTATTTAATGATGTCGATCAGATTTTTCAATAAACGAGATATACATTTTGTCTTATTTTTTCATGTATAAATTTGGTGCAAGTTATTGAGTGTGTAAAAATATGGAATATTAAAGCAAACAATTAAATGAATTAATAAAGTATTGTTGTTAAATATTGAGACTGGGTACGGTTTAAATTTAATCATGATAAAACGTTTTACTTAAAAAATAATCAAACGTATATGTAAAATATTTATTAACTATTTCTTATTATCTTCCTCGTTATCTTTTCTAGTTCTCCTTGAAAACTTTTTACTCTCACAATATCTTTTATCTACTTTTCCATAATCATGACATATTGTTATGTCTCTTAATAAATAAAAGATAGTAATAAAATAATTATTGAAATTAAAAATCTAAAGATACTAGATAAAGTATATATATTTAAACTTTCTAAACTACTTCATAAATGAACTTAAACAAATATAAAAAACGAAAAAATATACATGTATATTAAAAAAAAAAAACAGAAAAGTATACCCATCATTGTATTAGATAAAATATTTTCTGTTCAGAGATCTTCTTTTACGTGTTTCGTTGATTGTAATATATTTTCCTTAAACTTGATAGTGTTCCAAAAGTTTTTTTGCCCTAAATTGTCGTTTTTACTCATGGAATACTTTCCTGGTCCTTCAATGTGAAGGAAATTGAATTCTTTTTGAGATGGGTCTACTTTGGTCCATTTGCTTGTACCGATGCGGGGAATGCTGAAAATATTTTATATTAAATTCAATGAGTATAGAGAGAGAGAGGAAAAGGATTTAAATCTTTTCTAGACTAAACAATCAAATCGTTATCTTTGACTCGTTTGATAATAATTTTGTTGATTATGATATCTTAGAGTATCGTTTATACTTATCTTTGCTTATGAAAATAGTATATTTTTGTAGATAGACATAACTCACTTGTTATTGACAAACGAAATCCAAAGTTCAATTAGATCTTGTTGCATCTGAATATCATCACTTCTTGTTATTGGGTCAATATATGGAGTCTCCAAAACAAGATATGCATCATCGGCATGACTAACGCCTATAAAAATTATTTATGAAAATATGAATATTGCATTTAAATTTATACTATAGAAATTAACTTTTTATTTTTCTTACCAAAATTTTCGTTGCTTCCGCTCATAATTTCACTTAAACTGTGTTCAGATCTATATGAATAGTGATAATACCAAACAGGTTGTTGATTTACTTTTGCCTGTAACCTTGCAGCTTTTTCGCTATCAACTACAAAAAATCTATCTCCAGCCATTTGTATTAGAGGTGCAATGGTCATTTTATCAATTTTTTTAGAACCCAAATAATGCTTTCTGATAAGTTTAGCTGTTTCTACATGTTTCTCTCTTGGAATAGTATTATTATAATCAAGGAAATGAGGTATAATAGTATTCCAATTCTCATCAAGTTCTTTGAGGTACCTATCGCTGGTCACAAAGTCTGTATATGTGAAACAATTGACAATCTTATTTATAAAAAATTTTTTAGGATAAATCATTTTCAAATGTTCATATTTAAAAAGTTACCAGCTACAGGAAATAGTCCTTCTTCGCTGGTAGAACTTGTAATCCATGGAATATCTTGAACGTTACCGCTATTAATAATATCTGCAGGTGATTGATCGATGAAAGGAGCATCTTCGTGTTTTTCAACGACAGGGCCAAATGGTGTGAAAGGATTGTATAACCACACCTATTGAGAAAAAATTACATCAGTTGAAAATAATATTATCTAATTTTATTATTTATTAAAAAACAAATGGATATTTACTTGGAACTCTTTGGTTGCTGCGACCAGATTCTGAGCTGGTCGGTACCTCAAACAATTTACCATATCTCGAGTATTACTTGTAGGGCAACCCATTAAAGCACCTAATTTTTTAGCTTTCTCTAAAGCATTTTCAGTTTGTGTCCAACAATCTAATGCCGTACCACTGATAGACATGCCTCCTGCGTATTAAAAGAATTTTCATTAGACAAAATAAATTCATAATATGTAAAGATGTATGGTAGAATAGACAACAAATATTTTTTTTTGTTATAAGTACCTTGGAAAAGACCAGAACTTAAACGAGATAAATAATGATAATGTACACTAGCACCACCAGCACTTAGACCAGCCAATGTTATTTTATTAGGATTACCCCCAAACCATTCAATATTTTCAGAAACCCATCTCAGTGCCATACTTTGATCTTTGAGTCCCATATTACCTGGTAAAACATCATCCTCTGTGCTTAGAAAACCTGCAGAGGATATTTATTATATAAAAACATTTACAAGAATCAAATAATAATTAATCTTTTGAGATATTGAATTTTTTATCGAATATACCTAATGGGCCTAAACGATAATTTATTGAGACAAATATGACATCTTGATCCATTAAATATTTAGGTCCGAGATGCATTCCAGTACCATATTGGAAGCCTCCACCATGAATCCAGAAAATAACTGGTAAAAGTGATAATCTAGATTCACGCTTAGGAACATAAACATTTAAATATAGACAATCTTCTGAGCCTTTAACTCTTTCTCCCGATTTATCAACTATATGCACATATTGTAAACATTGAGAGCCAAATTTAGTTGCCATAAGTTCACCAGGCCATGCTGGGATTTTTTGTGGAGGCTATAAATTAAAATTTAAAAAATAATCAAATCAAACTCCTAAATAACTTAGACGCTATATGCATGTTAAGTAACGATCAATAATTATATAACAGGATACTTTCATGTTAAAATTGCACTAAAGAAACTAGAAAATTCTTCACTATTTGAAATACGATCATAAATAGTAAAAGGATTGTTCTTATAAAATAAGAGATATATTTAAAAAAAGAAATATTATGTCTATACCTTAAATCTTAATTTTCCTGTAGGAGGTATAGCATAAGGAATTCCTTCATAAGCTTCATAAGGTCTACCGTCTGCAGATATTTTATAATACCCCTGGATGCCTCCTAAAGGTGTTTTTATTCTGGGTGCAGTTTCTTCCGTATAAGCGACACTCGTTAATCCCAAAATTGTTAAAATAATCGATAACTTCGATGAAATCATTTTAATGTCTTTATATATTTTAGATGTTGGCAGGTAAATTTTCCACTGTTTTTACTGATGATTATTCTTATGACAATTTAAACCAACTATGCAAAGAACTCGCAGTAAACTGTATAAGTACTCGCACTGATTAATTTTGAGCAATCATACAATCTAAGTCTCGCTGACGATGCAGTGCATCTTCATATTGTTAACATTTGTGACGTTAAGTGACTTAAGCGAAGATAAATTAAATCTTAGAATAGAAATGTGCAAGCTTCATATCATAGAAAAAAAAACTATTTCCACAATTGTTATTTAATTATTTTCAACTTGACTCTGTTTCTTAAACTTCATATATTTTCAAACGTTTTAATTCAAATGAATAATATTCATAAAAATCCTTTATTTATAGATGAGACAGTGTCGTATCGCGCAATTTAACGATAGCAAAAAAATGCTAAAGAGTCTTAATTTAATGGAAGGAGCATGAAGGTTATACTAAGATAAATATAATATCAGAGATAAGTGTTGATCAACTTTTCGAGTCAACTTAAAATATCTCGGTGTTAGAAAATAACAGAAGTTATCAAAGGTACATGATTTTTATTATCAAAGACGATTTAAGTGGATACAAATATACCGCGATTAACATAGTAATGCGAGAAACATAGTAATTAAAAAAAAAAATTAATTAATAGGTACTTATAAAACAAATGTTGCCTTATTGTACATAACATAGATATAAACTATCAGTAAATTTGTTTATTGCATATACAGACGTCTGTGTTTAATAGTAATATTTAATTATATCGTTTAGAATCTAGTTTGAATTTCTCTTTTTAAAATAGAGTATATGTTTAATATACTGACAATAAGTACATAATTTATTTTTCTTTTGTTACACATTATATTGAATTATTATTATTAAAGTAAAATTTCATTATTACTTCAATAAACATTTATTAAAATTGTTCTGTTATCTCAAATTATTCATTTTAATTTTGATCATTTCTTGTTCCTATGCAATATTCCTAATTGGATTTGAGCAATATTTTTAATTGAAACGTTCAATACTTTTGAATAATAGCCATTTAAAATGCTCCATTTTATGATAAACAAAAGCTTACTGTTAAAGTCACATTGATATAGTTGAGGTCAATTGATTTAATTCTGAGTGTTTAAGAATTACTGTTTAAGGGTTCATTCTGGTTTATAATTTTGAAAAAATTAATTTTTTTTTTTTTGCATTTTTCGAAAGTAGACATATGTAGAATTATCATACAAAAATTTTAGAACGATCCGAACAGTCTAAGTATATTATTTTGCGACCCAAACACAGAGATATTACAGAGAGAGGAGACAAACCATAAACGGTTGTTTAAGTGGAAATGTCTCTGCATATTATTCGGAGTGGTGTAGGAAAACAAAACTAGTATTCAGTTTTTTTCGCTATATTCTTTTTTTTGRAAAGGAAAACTCTATGCAGAGACTAAAAGGAAAGTTTAGGAGGGCTACTTGGTATTGGTGTGCATGGTATAAATATGTTTTGCAATCTTATGGACCTCGGAAAAGGTTTAAGTATCTCTGCATATTATGGAATCGTTGACTCTATACTAATCGCGGTCAATGCTGTTTTTAATGTAGTGTCGCATAAAGCCGTCACCGAAGAGCAACTCGAAAACAAGAGACGAGGAGAACCAGAGGATATTCTGTCTGTTTCTGGCGACGGCTCTTGGGCYAAAAGAGGATTCTCTTCGTTGATTGGAATAGTTTCTCTAATTTTAAAATATAGTGGAAAAATTGTCGACGTTTCTATAAGGTCWACTTACTGTAAGGGATGTGAGATGTGGAAAAAAAAAGTGAAGGAAATAAACTATCTTGCCTGGTACGAACAGCATAAAACGCATTGTACGATAAACCATGAAGGTAGTGCCGGGAAGATGGAGGTTGATGGTATCGTGGAGATGTTTCTTCGATCACTCAAGAAGTTCTCCGTAAAATATGGTTTTTATATCGGCGATGGCGACACGAAAACTTTTCAAATGTTGCTAAATGTTTTTCCCTANAAAAAAAAAAAAGGTCATCAACTTTGAAATAGTTGGAACTTGCACTCTTTTTCCAGATTTTGAAAATCTCGTCCGAGAAACTATCGGATTTCAAATTTCTTCCTGGGCGTACGATAATTGTACGCCCCTGTGTCGATCAGACGAACTAAAGTCTCTGAGATCACTGCGGCAAGACAATAAAAGAAACTACTCTTCAGTCATGTGTGAAGTTCATATTGTCCATTTCCCGCACGTAAGGTAATACCTACAATTGGTGACGTCGACGTTATCTTGGTCAAGCAAGCAGCCTTTAAAAAGCAAAGGAGGAGAAAAATGGACAAAATGAATTTCACACGTGATTTAGGAGCAGTATTTTTTTCTGCATTGCCGTCTCGACTACCGTTGCTTGCAGTGATCCCAGAGACTTTAGTTCGTCTGATCGACACAGGGGCGTAAAATTATCGTACACACCGGAAAAAAGTTTCAATCTCAAGTTCTTGAAAAGGTAAACAAAATGGTTTTCCGGATTTCCAGATTTTTGCGACTATGGGACGTATTGGCCATCGAATACCTCGAGTACCGAGTAGTAGATATCGACTTTTCGCTGCAATTCGAAACATAATCGAGACATATCGAAAATTATCGAATTATCGTACAATTAAATGTACGATCGTACAATGCTTCAAATTATTTTTAAATTATGTGACGTGTACGATAATTATCGTACGAATGGAATCCCTGGTTGCTTGACTCCTTAGTGCACGGAGGATAGATACCAGGAGTCCGAACGTAATGTTGAAAGAATGGTATCAATTTAGGGGACAAGATATTTTGCCGGTAGGGCGCGCTGCTTTTTACAGAGTACTCGTTTAAATACTTACGCGGGAAGTCTTGTTGCTATTGACAGCTCTGAATAAAAATATTTTAAGAAACGTGGAATTAATATTATTTAAAAACTACACAAATGTAATAATCAATTATTTGTTAACATAAAATTTTTAATATTGTTTTGAGGTTACTCACTTTTGGTGCTTTGAATAAAGCCATTTTTCCTAAATTCTCACTTGCCTTTCGGCCACTAAGGCAATCATAAACGGCACAACCACTTTCCCATTTTTTAATAAAAATAATTCTAAGAAAATAAATTAATATTTTACATTTAATTTACGTGTAATAATAATAATAGTATCGGTACGTTCTAGAGCACTATAGAGATGAGTACTCTTATCCGCCATTTTCACTCCTCGAGTGAGCGGAAGTTTTAAAAAAACGTATGTAGTGAGGTTTTATCGTTATTTTTTGCAATTTTTTTAATTATTTGTGAATGAATGAAGAAGAAATTTTATTGAAATCGTTTAATAGTCATTTAATAGTCGTAAACAACTATTAATATCTGTCTGAAAACATAGTGAAAAATACATTTTCAATAAAAATTTCTAAGCTCGCTACAAAGATTTTTGGGCTTTGTCTAGCAAAAATTGAAGGTATGTTTATTCTTTTTGTATATAAATAGAACGATCATAGTATTGTAAAGTTTACAATTTCTTATTTTAACGCTTGCTTGTAATAACCATCCAGTATTGGATGTAAATAAGACTGTTGAACCTCCAGTAAAAAAGCTACAAACAAGTGATACTCAGTTTTGTGTGCAAACATTTTTAATTGACGAGTTTAGCAATTGGATTTCTCGTTATGATGCAAATAGCATCTTTTATTTAGCTGGCAGCACAACTAATGCTGTAGCCAAACGTGTTTGTAGAAATTGTGTGCAATTTTTGACATCTTTAAATTTGCCAAATATAGATTTTATAAAAAAAGCAAAGTATTACACCAAAGGGTTAAACAAAGGTGGTTTAAAGGAACCATGTATGGAAACTTATAATTTAATTTTACATTGTGAACATTATTTCACTTTGTACCAAGATGTGATAATTAGAAATAGTAACTGTGATTTATTAAAAGTATTATTTGAGAAAATCAACATTGATTTTCCAAATTGTTGCTGTGTTAAGTACAAAATAATTAAACATTTTTTCAATGTTCCTTAGTATTGCGTGAAAAATTATTATGAGAACTGCAAACGTCATACCAAAGTGTATGGATCTGCGACTATGAAATGAAGAGTTTTAAACATTTAATTTATGCATTTGCTGCACATATATTGTGCATTGTTAATAATGATGTTAATTTTATTATTTATAATTTTATAATATTTTTACAACGGAACAAATGAATAAATAAATATAGATATATTCATACAAATGATACAAATTTATTTTATTTCAAATGTACAATTCTAACTACTCACTTATGCTATGTGCAGTTCATTACTTTTTTTTTTAAATATATACAATTTTTACCATGTTTAATTAAGTTCATGATTATGAAACATTGTATTTGCTTAAATATTCTGAAGCTGCTGAATACGATTTATATTCTTATAAAATTGCATTCATTCTCTCTATTTAAGCCCTCATAGATTTTCATATAGATAGATTTCCTGCAAGCAAAGACACAACGGTCTCTTCGTCAACAGATTTTATTCCACTTTCATACTTCTAAAAAAGATACAATTATTATTTTTAAATTTACAATTAATTTACATATTTATATAACATAAACATAAATAATTAATGTTTCAAAATAAGAATATAATACCATTTTGCTTTTAGCAGCGACTGATCTTTTGTTGTTGTCTTCCTTTTTTACTGGCATACTTTTCATCTGTTTTAAAATAAAAATAAGAGTTATTGAGCTTTTATTTGTAATATGTTATTCAATATATTTAATATATATTACTAAACAAATCCAGTATTTTTATAATTTAAACAGATTATCTATTTTTCAGAGTAATACTAAAACATTACTTACCAAATTATTACTGAAACGTTCCAAATAGAGAGGTTATCCATGTTTAAAAATCAATCACTGAATAGTATTTTGTAGTTTAATCTATCTTTTAATGTTAAAAATAGAAAGGTTAAGTACTAACATCAACTATCAAATAATTTTTTTAATAAAATTTAACACAGTTATCAATAAATAATTCAATCTCGCTTGATGTCAACAAACCTGTTTACCATACAAAACCATACTGGTGTCTTCTCTGTAGGAGTGAAAATGGCGGATGAGAGTACTCATCTCTATAGTGCTCTATACGTTCTGAATACTTGCGCAGCCAGTGGCAAAAACGAGAACTATTATTTGGGTCGAGATATGACTACCACAAAAAATGTGAAAAATCCTATATCTTTCGGACTCCTGGTATCTATCCTCCGTGCCTTAGTGATTCATGTGGTTTTCCAATTACTAGGGATCCTATAGGAGGGATGCGCCATGTACATTGCTGGGGGACCGGAACTCGATTTTGCGCGCGAATGATTCAAACATTGAAATAATTATGAAATAATGAATTGCATCAAATACAGAAAAAAAAGAACTATATTTAATGATAATTAAAAATTTATATTAAAATAGAATAGGTTACACGAAAAAATTATTATAAATTCAAGCGGTCCCCCAAAATTTTCAGCCAATGGCACATGAGCTGAATAAGAATGGCGCATCCCTCCTACTGGATCCCTACCAATTACAGCACTAAAGCGCTTTATGCGGCATAATGCTCAACGTTGAATGTTTCAACTAGAGCAACGCTTCGCACAATCGAGCACTCTCAAAAGTACTGCTTTCGCGTGATACGTGCAATCGATACCAACTCAGTGCAGAAAATAACCAAGTGTTTTTTCTTTAAGTTGGCATTGATCGAAATTTTATTTATATTATCGTTAGTAATATTGTTTATTATTGAAAAAATTCTTAAAGCTTTCTTCTNACGTTTGTCAGCCATTTTGGATGTCAAAAAACGTTAAAAACAATAAAAAAAAATTTTTTTCTTGTACTTCTAGAGTGTATTTATCATACCCAACAACTTTCATATGTATATGTATTCTACAAAGCCTAAAAAAAAATCGTGAAAATAGCCTTTTTTTTCGGCGTAGAAACCAGAATGAACCCTTAATATATTTTCAAATTTAGATATCAGGAATTTCTCGTTGTTGTGAGGAGATTCCAAATTTCATGATATGCATATTACGAGCAAAAAATTGATTTCATAATGCACAGAAGTCTATTATTAGCCTCAAACATTATTCTGAAGTAAGTATTATCAGGTTGTTATGTCCCACAGACGAGAGTTTTTAGAAATCGTTGCTAAGTTTGTTTTAGCAACATGCATTCACAGAGTTTAGCCAGTATCAAGCAGGTTTGTTTTTCCCGAAGGATAAGTAATGACAAAGAATGTAACAATCTATGCGCACCACGTGACCAGCCCATCTTAATCGGCGTGATTTTACGACGTTAATGATGTCCGGTTTGTTGTACAATAGGTGTACTTCTACGTTATGGAGTTTGTTCCAATCGCCCGTTTCTTCATCTCGTTTTGCACCAAAGATGTTACGAAAAACTTTATTTTCGAAAACCTTAAATTTCTTTTCGTCCCGTAACGTAAGCGACCACGTATCGCTACCATAAAGGACTACCGGTAGGATGATTGTCCTGTATATTCTGATTTTTAAGCATCTAGACAGCAACCGCGAGCTGAGTAATTTATTGACCGAATAAAATCATGCATTGCCTAAATTGATTCTTTTCTTAAGTTCTTCGTTAATTTCATTCGTTTGGCTTATGATTGATCCTAAATACTTGGCTGCTTAGTATTATAGGTTTTGCGGTTCGGTAAGAAAAACACAATTTTATGGTTTGAAATACATTCTATTATTCAGTATAGTCTCCCTAAACATCAATACACTTGTTCCAACGAGATTCCAATTTATGAATTCCATCCCTGAAGTGAGAATTTGGAAGGGCTGCAAAATACGCTTCCACAGCTGTTATGACCTCATCATTTGATGATAAACGCTTTCCATGCATGATTTTTTTTAGATCTTGAAACAGATGGAAGTCGCTAGGGGCCAAATCTGGTGAATACGGTGGATGCTCCAACAATTCGAACTTTAATTCATGGATTTTAGCCATTGTCAAAATGCTCTTGTGATACGGTGCATTGTCCTGATGAAAAAGGATTTTTTTTCTTCTGCAAACCGGGTCTTTTTTCACGAATTTTTTTCTTCAGTTGGTCTAAAAGGTTACAATAATATTCAGAATTTATTGTTTTACCAGTTTGCAAGTAATCCACAAACAAAATTTCTTTCGCATCCCAAAAATCTGATGCTAACACCTTCTTAGCCGATTTCTGGACACGAACTCGTTTCAGAGCCGGAGAACCAGGTTCACACCACTCTTTAGCCTCTTGTTTTGTTTCAGATGATACTTGATAAATACTTGATTTTTCCAATGTAAAAAAATACTGTGACACGTCGATATTAAATGGCTTGTAAACAAAGAATGAATTGACAGATTGAAATGAAACTTCATATACGTTCGTATGAAGAGTGTACCAACATAACAAAAAAAAATTTTGGCTAGTAGCAACCCCCTTTCTTATCAAACCGCAAAACTTGGTGAACAACCTAGTACCTAAAGTTGCTGACGCGTTCAAAAATTTTATCCCGGACGATCAAAGTTCCAGTATTAGGCACATTCTGAATTCTATCGGTGACCATATATTTGGTTTTTTCCACACGCTTATTTGTAGTTTCAGATCTTTTGTATTATCTATTAATATTTTTGCGTTATTAATAAACGACTCTTTATTGTCCCCTAGCAAAGCAATATCGTCCGCGTATGTCAACAATTGTACTGTCCCGTTTAACTGTAGACCATCTTTACTTTTCTGCAGTTCTTTGACAGCAAATTCCAGTACTAATTTGAACAAAAGAGGTGACAATGCGTCCCACTGTGCGGCCAATGCCCCGATTATGCGGCCAAAATTCGAAAAAGAAAAGTTTCTAGTTGGAGTTTTTTCATCATTGGGTTGGCTAAAGGGATCCCCTAAGAAACGAAAACTGTTCACAGTAACGTTCCTTTCCCTAAATCCCCTCCTCAATCTCAATCGAAATGTGGCCTTTGTTCGAGCGCTACACAATTGTAGTCACAGAGCGAACGGTAGACGCGTCTTTACGATCGTGTAAAAGTTCTGGAAATAAACAAAATTAAGCAGGACAAAATGGAATCTTCAACTGAAGGTTAGTACAATATGTGAAAAAATTTCTGCGAATTAATTGTTAAATAGAAAATTGTTAGAAATAGAAATATAAGTGAAAGTTTTTTTGTATTATTATTAATAAAATTTGAATTGTAAGAGGAAAAAGTAATAGATTGCTATACATTTTGCTGCTTTAAGCTGTGTTGGAGGTTATACACATAAAAGTATTTTATCTACTAAATAAAACAAAATTCAGCTGCCCCTAGCTGCCACTTGAATTTTTATGAATTTTTTTCAAAAATGAAGTAGGATATTCGTTTCAAGAGTTATAATAATAAATAAAAGAAATTGTTGAAATATTACGTTTTAAGTAAATTTCAGCTTATATTTAGAGTGTAATCGTCAATATATATAACCTTCCCAATAAGTATATGTATAATGATATTGACTGTTGTTATTGTTTGGTAAGCTAACCGAAATCTTTCGAATATTCTCGAAACAGAAATCGGAGAGAGGTCCTTGGTTTAAAATGTATTAAGGATCATTTTGGTTTATACGCCGAAAAAAAGGCTATTTTTACGATTTTTTTAAGGCTTTGTAGGATACATATACATATGAAAGTTGTTGGGTATGATAAATACACTCTAGAAGTACAAGAAAAAATTTTTTTTTTATTGTTTTTAACGTTTTTTGACATCCAAAATGGCTGACAAACGTGAACCCGTCAAAAGTAGGTATGCTGTTGGCGGGCATCGAAATTTGAGAACGGGTGATTTAAAACAAAAAAATTAAACGGTTTTAAATTCAGTATAACAATAGCTATCGGGTATGCTAAAACTATCAATTTTTATGAAAACAAAACAAAATGACGGCCATTTTTCAAAAAAGAAAAAAATCGTTGATTTTCTTCGTAGTTTTTTGTAAAAAAAATATAGTAAAAATTAATATTTTGACTTGGTTATAGCATGCGAGATAGCCATTCATGTTTAGAGTATGTGGTTAAAATTTCAGAAAGATCAGTAGAGTAGTTTCGGAGATATCATGCCCGCCCACCGAAAAAACGTTGTTTCGAGAAAAACGCGTTTA
>NW_015148999.1:1054129-1093535 GCF_001465965.1 Polistes dominula
CACATAACGGAGTGGCAGAACGTTATAATCAAACCATAATAAATAAGATTAGATCGTACATGTATGATTCGAAATTACCAGAAAATATGTGGGATTTAGGAGTAAGCGCAGCGGCGTACGCGTATAATCGAACACCATATGCTAGCAATAATATGGAATCTCCGTTACATAAATTTGCACCTAATTATAGATATGATATCAATCAAATAAAACGGTTCGGATGTTTTGCCTATATTAAAGTCCAACGAAAAACGGGACCAAAGTTTAGGTACGTTGGTAGAAGAGTAATTTTGATAGGTTATACTCGAACAGGTTATTTATTTATAAAGCCAGAAGATGGTAAATTTTATGAGAGTAGGGATGCTAGGTTTAATGAAAGAATTGTTTACGGAGATAGATATAATGTAAAGAGTATTAAAAATTGGCAGGATGAAAACGTTGGTATAAACAAAGAAACCTGGTTAGTCGAATTTGATAAAGAAAACGTAGAAGGAAACACCGAGACCTCAGATTCGGAGGGAGCGCCTCCGCGAATTAAAAGAAAAAGAGGTCGCCCTAAAAAGCAAGCTGATAATGCACCTGAACATGCTGAGACGATTGTTGATCCTCTCCCTATGGATGATGTATCAGCGAATTTCGTTTATGCTTTTAATAATTCTTTAGAATAGAAAGTTGATGAAAGCACAAGATTAACAATTGATGAAAAATGTCACGCTTTATTGGCAGAAATCAACAAAGATCCAAAGACCTATAAAGAAGCTACTAATGGTCCAGAGAGAGAACATTGGATGAAAGCAGTTGCAGCTGAATTGAAAGCTATGGGTTTGCGTAAAGTCTGGACAATAGTAGATAATCCGGGATTTGATAAGAATGGAACACCGCCAAATATTATAGATTCAAGGTGGGTGTTCAAAACCAAAGTTGATGAAAAAGGTGAGAAGCTTTACAAGGCAAGACTCGTCATACGAGATTTTAAATATCGAAAGAGTACGATTTGAAAGAAACTTATGCACCTGTTTCTCGATTGTCATTGGTCAGAGCGTTATTTGCGATGGCAAATGCTTACGACCTTGATATGTGTCAATTGGACGTTAATACTGCTTTCTTGTATGGTGAGTTGGATCAATTAATCTATATGGAAATTCCGGAAGAACTTCCTTCTTGAAGGTCAAGAGCCAAAGGATCAAGTTTGCAAGCTTAAAAGATCGTTGTATGGCTTGGAAGTAAGTCCGAAGAAATGGAATGAAAAATTCACTGAAGTTACTCTCATGATAGGGCTTGAGAAAAACTTAGTTGATCCATGCTTGTTTACCTGGAGAGATGGTAATGATTTTGTACATTTGCTTGTTTATGTTGATGACATAATAGAAATAGGTAATCATCCAGGTAAAATGTTAGAAATTAAAGAAAAGCAAAAAAGCTGAATTTGAAATGAAAGACTTAGGTGAACCGAAAGAATACTTAGGAATTAGAATTAGAAGAGATAGGAGAAATAAAATTTTGCGACTAGATCAGGAAAAACTTATTGACAAAATGCTTRAAAAATTCTTAGAAGGAAAACCCTATCCTAAGAGAACACCTATGGTTTCGAATCAAGTCCGTAATCGAGAAAGAATAGATCGGGAAGAAACTATTGCTGTACCACTGACAAAAGATTTTCCTTATAGAGAGGTCGTTGGAACATTGCTACACATAGTTAACGGTGCAAGGCCTGACATGGCATACATTACTAATGTGTTGAGTAGGCATCAACTAAATCCAACTAAGAATGAATGGAATATGCTGCAGAGAGCACTGCGTTACTTGTTGGGTACGAAAGGTATGACCTTGACGTTTAGAGGCAAAACACAAGAGTTGCAGGCTTATGCTGATGCAAGTTTCTCTGATTGCAAAGGCTCACTGACTACGTGTGGGTATGTAATAAAGCTGTTTGGTGATCCTATTGCTTGGCGAACACATAAACAGCCAAGGGTTGCTCTCTCCACTTGTCGGGCTGAATATGTCGCATTAAGTGAAATATGCCAAGCTTTGCTGTCAATCAGTCAGTCAATTGAGTTGATAATAAAAAGAAAATGGTATCCAACAAGTGTGTTCAGTGACAGTAAGTCAGCAATAGCGTGTGCGAAATCTGATGGCAATAATAAATTAAGGCACATCGAAAGGAAAGAACACTATGTTAGGGAATGCGTTAGTTTAAATTTGGTTAAGTTAAACTGGGTTCCTTCGAATAAACAGATTGCTGACATTTTCACAAAGACATTAACCTTTGAAATACATAAATATCTTACAGATTTGATTATGAATAATTAAATTGTTATCTTCTTCCCATCCAGGGAATAAATCTTCTTCTTCGCAGGGCTAAGCTGTGTAACTGAGAGTTAACTGACATTCCGTGCCAAAGATTTATCAAGTTAGATTAAATTTATTTTGTATAAGTTCAATATAAACAAGTATGACAAGTTATTTGTTCATAGATTTTGTTTAATTTATTTGCGATTTTGATCACTTAAAGATGTTGTTGAATATATTGTATGGTTTAAATCATTTATAGAGTTTATTAACTAGATGTTGTGGAGTTTCGAGACATACCGGGAGGGAGTGTTAAGAATAGCGTATATAAGAGACGTTATGTCTTCTCACGCCGCCTCCCCTACTCTTTATTCCTACTTCTCTTATGGGCCGCACAGTCCCTTAGTACAGGGCGCTGTTGCGCCCTCTCTTTATTCTGTATTCGGCCTAGCTCTAGGCTTGTTCAACAGTTCTTCCTTTTCCACCGTTTCTTATAATAAATCTTACTTTTGAATATTAACTCTGCGTTGTCTTATTTATCAGCCATACCTTAACAATTATTATTATTATTATTATTATTATTGTTATTATTAATCGACATTAGAAAATCGAAAGTTCATTGCCGCAAATACCAAATCCAGCCAGTGTTTCCGTCCCTGAGCGCGACCCCTCAATTCGCGGTTTTTTTATCCTATTTATTTACCTTTTTTTTTTGTATTACAAAAATTAATTTCCAGGAGTGCTAAGTAATATTTTTGTCTAGAAATGGGGAATGTTTCTGAATAAGTAGCTAAAAAAAAAAAAAAATACTTTATTACGTCCGAACCATCATATACGTTTTGTTTTTGGACTGTGACAAATACAAATTAACGTATAAGATACTCATACAAGAACAAAATTCCACAACATTTTGGGGCAGCGCTCAAACGATAGACCTAAAAACCCGTATTTTCACGGGATCAGAGCCTTATGTGTTAAGTTTCTCGACGTCTTCGTTTTCGGGTATCAGTTACTTCCATGAGAGTGTTTTATTTTTACTGATATACTTAATCATGATTTTTTCGATTATCTTCCCTTCTTACTTCCTTCTAAGCAGAAGAGGGCTTAGTCCACCAATTTCGTATTACGCTGTTGTATTAAATTCATCGATATATAAATATTTACTGCATGTCTATTTAAATACGTTTATATACAATTGTGAGAAATATAGATTGGTTCTAGATTAATTTAATCTTTTTATGGCATCATAATTGTTTGTCCAGAAAAATTTGGAATATTTATAACTGCTCCATTTTGAATAAGTTCTTTTGCTATTAAAGGATGGTTATTTTCCACAGCAAGAAAAAGCGCAGTTCTGCCACATCTATTTTCTCTTAGATTTATATCAGCGCCCATATTTATTAATGAGGTAATTCCTTTTAAGTTACCATTTTGAGCACAGTAGTGTAATGGGGCGAAACCTAAATAATAATCAAATATATAATATGCATGTATAAAGATATATTTAAATAAATATATTAAGAAAACATTACATTTTGTAAAGAAAAATTTTGTATAATATTAATTACTTACCCATACAGTCTACATTATTTAACAGTTCAACGGATGTAACATGTTTTATAATTTCTGGTAATAATATATAACTCTCTTTACTGGCAATTATTAAAGCTGATTCGTGTATTTGTTTAGACGACACAGGATTTGCGCCATACTCTAATAATAACTTAACGATTTCAGGTGACACATTATGCTTAATTGCCAATTCCAAACTTGTCTTCAAATACAAATGTACAAAGATTAAATAATTAATTTTATGTTAGATAAAATAAAAATTAATAATTTATTAATTTTTTTATACTTAATTTATTTTATATTTATATTATATAATTTATTATTAATTTATATTAATTTATTTTATATTTAAAGATTAATAATTAATTTCTGTTTAACTATAAGTCTTTTATTGCTACAAGAGAGAGAGAGAGAGAGAGAGAGAGAATAATTGTAAAAAATGTACCATTTCAAAATCCGTAGGTATGTCTATATCGATGCTACAAGCTTTGAGTACCATAAGATATCTTTTAACGTCACAAATTCTATTATTGACAACAGCTTTATGTATATTCAACATTCCGTTTTCATCCATTTTTGTCACAGTTGCAAAGTCTTTTTTTAATTGTTCAAAGATTTTGTTATGAAATGTAGTTTTTTGCGATAATATTTGTTGAACTTTATTAGCCCCACTATTTTTATTACATATATCTTTAGTAAATTGTTCTAGATATTCATTAGATTCTTGCGATTTATTTACAAGTGAATAAGGTAAATCATTATAGATATTGTTTCGTTGATTACAATTTTCATTGTTGTTTGCTACATTGGGTTCTTTTAATTTTATTTTTGAAATATCAGATACATTTTCATCAGATATATTTTCATCCGTAAGAGGCAACTTTTTATGCTCTAATAATAAATCTTCCTCTAATTTGGTGCCATTTAACGGTTTAAATTTTTTCGATATAGTTAATGGAATCGATTGCGTCCTTATAATATAATTATGCAAGGTTTCGATAGCTTTCATTGCTTTTTCTTTATTTGTTTCGTCTTTTATATAATTCGTTGTTTCTTTAATAATACTCCAACTAGAAGATAATTCATTTAGACATGGTATATTGTTGTCTAATGTATTTTCTGATTCATCTGATTCATCATTGATATTTTGAGATATAAAATTTTCATTATCGCTTGCTTTAGTAATTACAGAATTATTACCTTTATGATTTATAAAAATTAACGAATCATCGTAATTAAGATTTTTTTTACAGTTATCATCCAATGACACTATATTATCTGCCTCCATGTTTTGATCTAAAGTCTTTTTACATTCAGAAATGGTTTTGTTATTTCTTTCATCTTGTAAAATATCTACAAATGTTGAGGAAACTGTGAAATCATCACCTTCCTTTTGCGACCTAGATAGTTTTTGTTTGGAAAATTCATCTGAATTATTTTCATTATTTATAGGTAATAAAAACAATGTTTTTCTTTTATTATTAATTATTTCCCCGTTACCAGACTTATGATTATCTAAATCAGGACCTTGGTCTATTATTTTATTTGCATCATTAGATATACTTACTAATTTATTTGCAATTGTAGTTAATGAACTTGTAGAATCTATAACATTTTTAGATTTCAAAAATTGTGTAGATTTAGATAATTCAGACAATAAATTTTTTTTTTCTACTTGATCCATGTTTTCGAGTAATTTTACAGTACAGTATTTGCTTTCTTTCTTTTTAAAGTTTTTTTCATTTTTTACCAATGAACTTTGAATTTGATTGTATTCAGATTCTCCCTTTTTATTACATTCATTATTTATACAATTGTCTGTTACAATAGTATTTGCATCTTTCTGTTTTTCTTTATGAAATTGGTCATTAGTGGTAATTTTTTTTAAAATTACAGTTTTATGTTTACGGATTTTGCTGTCAACATAGCTATCATCTTTTTCAGAAGATATTACATTAGTTAAATTCGATAACTTAATATCATTTTGTTTAACTTTCATTGATAGAACAGGTACTACAGTTACAAATTTTCTGGCATTATCTTTTGACATTAGACTTGATAATAATATAGATTTTCTTAAGTTTTTATATACATTCCGTTTTAAGACAGATTTACCTTTTATGTTTTTTAAAGGCAATACTTGCGCATTAAACTCTCCCAAATCTTTACCACTCGGTGATTTTAATCGTAACTTTTGAAATTCACCTTTCATCTTTGAATTAATTTGTGATGAAGTTTTTATATTTGTCGATATCAATGATTGCAAGTATAAATTTGTTTCTACCCTTTTGTTGGATAAATCTTTATTTTTATTTACTGAAGTAATACTAGGATACTGTTGCCGTAATGGAAATTCCCTTACTTCTGTTACTGACAAATTTTCCATATTATATAACTTCTTGATAGTAAAAACTCCCATGCATTTAATTTTGTTCTTATATGTCTCTTTATATCTGTAAAATAATATTCGTCAAATCATTCATTAATATATCAAAAATATAATACAAATGAGTGTCTCAAAAGGAAAGGGAAAGTCCCCAATTCTAAACAAAAATGATATTTTTACACCTTTTCTTTTCAGCCACTCGCATATAATTAATCTCGAGTTAACCTATAAATAATATTACCAATAAGCTGTGTACTTTTTAAAAATGATTTATAACGTGATTACTTTTACCACTTACCACTAACGAGTTAATAACAGTAATGTCAATTATTAATTATACAATATATATTCCAAATTCAATCATCTAGGTTATTTAAATTGTAAAAATTCCTGATAAATAAGGGAATTACTGCAAAAATAAGGGGATATCCCTATGCTTAACTCTTGACATTATTACCAACTTAATTTCTAAGACGAAAGCAATTCGAGTTCCATGCTAGCAGGCTACGCTATTTTCGCATTGAATCGCATGATACACTGATTCATATTGAATTTTAATGTTAACATGTTAAGCATCATGCCGATCCTGAGGGGATTCCCCTTTATTAGGACGCATCTGCATTACGAATAAAACGATTCCGCGATTAAAAGATTAATAATGATGCTGAATTTCTATTGATAGCTATATAAGCATTCATTATTAGTCAAAATTTTAAATTTTTTTATTTTATTATACCGTTTAATATAATATTGTTGAAAAATATATCAGGTTTGTTAACATCTATGACGTATAATTACAAGTTTAGCTATCAAAATTATAGAAAATAAACGTAAACAAAGGTAAAGCCTAGTTTATAGACAGATTTAGGGTTAGCATTAAATTCCCTATGCACTAAGTACAATTGTAAAGATTGGTATGAAAAAAATTAAAAAATATAAGAAATTGTATTATTTTTGAAGATAATTTTAATAAAAGTGATTTAATTTTACTTGTAATATAGGTCTTATATTTTTGTTACAAATTTTGAAATAATTTACCAACTAAGCATCACTGACAGCAGTTGTTCGTTCTGTCATGGTAGCCAAATAAATTTTTTTAAAACTAATGCAAATAATACCAACAACATAAATTCTATTAAATTACTCGTACTTCTTTTAATTACATTTTAATAAGATTCAATTAAATTTCGTATGAATGTCGTTTTTTATCAATAATAAAAAGAAAAAAAAGTAAAAGAAGAAAAAGAAACTGTTTCTATGTATCGATATCTATGTTATCTATGTATTTGGTAATAAGAAAAATTGAAAATTTTTTTAACAAAATTCAATGGGAACAAAAATGAGCATAAATAAAAGATGGGCCTGCGAACAATTACAATAACGGTTTATTATTTCAGTGCGGGAAACGTGTTCAGCGTTCAAAAACAAAAAAAGAAACAGAAGAGAAGGAAGAAAAAGAAGAAGAAGAAGTAAATAATTGATACAGGATCCCTAGACTACGTTTATCGGTTGCGCGCATGTGTCTCGAGTCTGTTTTAACAGTCGAAATCGAGATTCGTTTGATATCGTATCCTATCATAATATTATTATGTTGTGTAGCGGCGCTCTTAACCGCTTTGTTTTTTTTCTTTCGAGTTAGAAGCATGTTAAACGTATCGTATTGTGGATTAATAATCTTTTATAAAGATATAAACAAATTGCTATATAGGTGACTAATTTGTACAATGATCCGTAGAAGATATGCAATATGTACGTAAATACACTAAAAGGAATTTATCGGAGTCTTCTAAGGTACGTTAATCATAAATAATTCGAAAAATAGAAATAAGAAATTTAACTTTTTTTACTTCTTCAAAGGAGTAGACAATTTACATTTACGTATAAATTTAATTTTAAATATTGTATCTAACCGTTATCTATAATCATTTCTACGCTACGTGTACGGTACACTTTCAAAATGACGTTTTATTACTCCATATTACTTTGACGGTTACACCTTCGAACGTTCCCATTGTTTATTTTGTGAGATAGATTTTTATTATTATTTATTAGCGACATGTGATTATTCATGCGCGTAAAGTTTTTTTTTCCTTTTTCTTTTTTTTTTTTTTATTAAGTATTTATCGTCTATACGACAGGTGATTTTTGTCGCTAATGAGAACTTTACTATCATATTTATATGTTATTTTTATTTTAATTATTTCGTCATCTCGTGTCTCAACTAATTATTATTTAAAGACTGTTTATATCTAAATCATTATTTTAGTAATTATTTCAATGATTTCTAACGAATTATTAATACTCATATCACACAGAGTATAGTAATTTAAGTGTAATTATTAAATAATAATAATAATAATAATAGTATTATAGGAAATTTCCAATATTTAATGTTTGCTTTTACTTATCTCTACATATGACCCAACACATTTTTCAAGATATCGTTCAGTAAATCCATCATCAATTTGATTCTTTGAATATATATTTTTCTTATGTCAAAAGTAAACAAAAAATTAAACATTTTACAATTACTTATATAAGTTTTAAAATGAGTAATATTTCAATAATTTTGTTAATCACTTTTGCAGATGAATGTTCGGCTGTATGGAATAGCTGGAGCCATTACAATACTTTTGATTGCCATTTTTGGTCTAGGCGTGATAGTTAAAATTTTTATTTTTTTGCTTGTTTTAATACTAGGGTAAATATACATTTATGTATTTATATTTCTTTTTAAATGATATTAATCCTTTGAGCGTTACAAGTGCATATATGCGTTTGTTGATATGAATGCAGAGAATACAACAATTTATAGGCTTTGATAATTGTTTCTATTCTTGTTGCACCTAGGATATGCTTAAAAATAATGTTCTCGTATTATTTCATTCAGAAGATTAACAATGATAACTTAGTTTTAGTTATTTTAATCAATTGATAGAGCTTATGCTAGCCAAAAGGGATTCCATACCAGCAAAGTGCTTTGCCTAAGAGTATTTAGCACTCAAAGGGTTAATAAATATATAATAGAATATTATACTTACATTTAATATTGTTATTCTTTGTTGTTTATTTTAGAATAATGATTTATGTAAATAAAATAACTACTCTTAGCGATAAAAATTCTCTAATATCAGAGCGGGAGGAGATAATCAAAAAGACTGATCAATTTCGGCAGGTATATTAATACTATAAAATTATTTCTTTATATATTTCTTTTCTATTTTAATTTATATTACTTTTGTTTTTTATTTACAGTATATTTTTAATTTATCCAAGGAAAAGATTACTTTTACATTAGATAGAAGAATAACTGGCAGCTCTATTATTGATGAATCTTTGCAAGTACATATATATATATATATATATATACAATAATTATTAATAATCTTTCCGCTTAACACGTTACTTGCCAAGTTGCTATCAATCAAGTGTCATTTCTACACTATATATATATATATTGGAAACAGTACATAGTATAAAATTTAATAAATTATATCGTATTATTTGGTCATAGAAATGAATTTCAGCATATACCAGAAATATAACTTACACTTGACAAAGAACGTGTTAATAGTTTATGTCAAATTAAATAGTACTTTAATGTTTATATTATTATTTTCTGTTAGGAAATTTTAGACTTTATCATCAGAGATTATGTGCAAAGTTGGTACGGCTCTATTACAGACGATAAAGAATTTCTCTATTCAGTTCGCAATAATGCTCAAAAAATTGCCATCAATATAGCAAATCGGTGTGTAAAATATTAAGGCAGCAAATACAAAAAATAAAAAAGGTTAAATTGGATAGTCGTTGATTAATTTTGATTGGTCTTTGCATTATTCAGCATATTTTTTTTAAAAATAGGATAAAAGCCGTCGACTGGATACCGTATTTAACTACGCGTCTTGTTGATGATGCTGCTTCGCATATGAGACTGTATCGTCAAGCTCGAGTAAGGATTAAAGAACTTAGAGCGCAAAAATTATATAAAGGCAGCGCTAGCTCTAGTACTTCAGGTGGAACACCGAAAAAAGTGCCCACACATAGGCGGAACAAAAGTGAAACAGATATATCTTGGTACACACAGTCTAAATTTTACACTCCTAACTTATCGTCTCTCATCGAACCTATCGAATTTGGAGATCAAGGCGAGGAGGAATCTTTAGAGAAAATATTCTTCGACCTTGAAGTACAAATGGAAAATAATTTGATATGTAGAGACGTTGTATGCACAAACAAATCTCAGGAGAAAGAATTATTATGCGAAATATCGGAAGGTCTCTTATATTTAATATTGCCAATGGAAGATTACAATTGTTTAACTGTAAGATATTTTTTAAAAGAATTATTAGCGAATGCCATAATTAGACCATTATTGAATCTATTCTCTGACCCTGATTACATTAATCAGGCATTTATACGGCTGGTAAGCTTGAAATGACAAGTTAATTATAACAATGTATATATGTTATTTTAATATCTAATGAGTCTTAAATTATAATTTCAGTGTAGTAAAGAAAGTGGATTACCAAGTGATATCTTTCTAACGGTAATTAGAATGACCGATAATTTGGAAGAATTAGTGGCAACTAAAAATATTATTTCTAAGGAAATAGCACATCTGCGTTCAAAAGATTTAACTGGAGATGATGATTTGTCAGCTAAGCAACGATTAAATAGTTTACTTTATTTTAAAAAAATTTTGGATGCAAGGATTGTTGGAATGCAAGAAGGTTTAGAATCAGAGGTAGATGGAATTGGCACTCAACCAGAATGGAATAGATTAATTGTTCCTGGTCAAAAATTAGTTAATTTGCCATTAGATGAATTGTTAAAGAATAATATTGCACTTAGTTATTTTATCGATTATATGACTTCTATAAATGCCGAGGCATATTTGTACTTTTATTTAAATATATACGGTTGGAGAGTATCAGCGGAGCAACAAATAGCAGATATTCACTTACAAAAACTACAATCTGGTCCTTCGACCTCAAATATTGCCACTACTAAACGTAAAAATATAGATCTAGAAAATTTAAAAGAGGCTGCTTTAAAAATTCATCAACAGTATTTAAGCGATAAAGCGTCATCTAAGTTACAGTTGGATGATGTATTAGTAAAAAATTTAGTAATTAAAATAAAAACCGAAACTGTTAAGGAAGTCTGGTTTGATGATCTTTTAGTTTGTTGTTACGAAAAGTTACAGAACGAAGATAGGTTTTTACCTAGTTTTAAAAAATCACTTGCCTATGTCAAGCTTCTTGCTGAATTAGATTTGCTGAAAGATCCAACCTCCGAGGATGATACTAAATCTTTAAAAAGTATAAATATAACCAGCGTCAATGACGAATTAAGCACATTGCCAAATTTAACGGAAAGCTATGATAACAATGAAACGAATATAACAGCAAGAAAAGAAAACAAATTGAAGTCAAATTCTTCGTTAAATTTGGCAGGTACCGTTGAATCAAGCGAATTTAAGTTGTGCAGCAATATAGAAAAAAAATCTTTAAGTAATACGAAAGATATGAAAAATATTCAGAAGGAATCAAGCATAGATTTGGATCAAATTAATGAAGGAAAAGATGCAGCTTTTTATTTAGATTCAAACTCAGATAAAAGTATTATGTTGGATGAAAATAATTGTGATTTAACTGTTATTAAAAAATTACAGCAAGGTCGATTTGAAATTACTGCCAAAATAATTGAAACTGGTATTGTTAGCGATCGTGGGAAAACGTATGGCATATATGCCGTCGCTGTTACCAAATGTTACGATTCGGGTTATCAAGAGAAATGGCACATTTATAGAAGATATTCTGATTTCTATGACCTGTATCAAAAGATAAAAGAAAAGTATTATGATTTGGCCAAAATTCCATTTCCTGCCAAGAAAGCTTTTCATAACATGGAAAGAACTGTGTTAGAAAAAAGAATGTTAATGCTAAATACTTGGCTGCATCAACTAACAAAGCCAACAGTCGTCGATGGCCACATGGGTTTACAAAATCTTTTATTAGCATTTTTAGAACAAGGAGATTACGACAAAGGTGTTACTGGAGGTCAAATCTCACGAACGGTAAATTTTCCATAAGATAATTTTTATTACAAACTTATATATTAGATTATATATCTAAAAATTTAATTATGTACTTTTTCTACAGTTAGATAATTTAATGAATCCTTTAAAAACATCTATGAAGAATGTGACGCAAGCAGTTAAGACTATGCCAGATAATATGTTAAGTACGGTAGATGGTGTTATGGATAATATAAGTAAATTTTTTGGCAATCCAAAAAAAACGAATGTATTTTATGAACACGCTAAAGTTGGTGCTAGCTTGGACGTAGAAGTAAAGATTGTTTTTTTTATTAATTCTGTAATAATTTATCTTTACTATTTAATATAATTAATTATTTTTTTTTGCTTTCAGACTAACGATAATATTCCATTGAGGATAATGTTATTATTAATGGATGAGATTTTCGATTTAAAAGTAAGAAATCAGTGGTTAAGACGACGAATCATAACTTTATTAAGACAAATTATTCGTACTATGTTTGGTGATATTGTGAATAGAAGAATAATAGAATATGTTTCATTCATGACTAGTCCCACAAAAGTAGCCGGATATTTACGATTTATTAAGTAAATAGTTAAAATATTGATTAATCAAATTTTTAACACTATTTTCTCAGTTATACTAATGCGTATAAATTTTCAGGAATAGTTTATGGCCGAATGGTATTAAAGCAGAAAATAAACCTAATCGAGATTCGGAAACAAGAAATAGAACTCGAGTGATAGCCAAAGTAGCATTGCTCTCTTGTTTTTCAGATGATTTAAAGCATATCATAGGTAGCGAAACAACAAGACATGGGCTTCTAAGGGTGTTTGAATTATTTCAACAACCTGTATTAAATAGAAGATTATTATATGTATTACTCGAAGGAATTTTAGAAACATTATTTCCAAAAAATAATTTAGGAGATACGTTTAAAAAAGTCTACTCTACATCTTCTCGTTTGAAGGATAATAAAACGAAAACGTAACGGGTTTAAGGATGAGAAAAAGATCCAGATCTTTTGAAAGTGAAATTAAATAATTGAGACGCAATCGTATCTAATTTGGACTCGATAAAAATGTTTTGCATTAACAAATAATGAACTTGAAATAAAATGAAAATGAAATTACACACTTTCTAGAATGGATCTTCAATAATAATCTAATATATTTATATATCAGTTACAATATATTGGCTAAGACCAATTTAATATTTAAGATAGATAAATTGAAACATACGTTATGGTTTCTATAAATTATCTCAGTATCGCGTTGTATTAATTTATATATTTGATTTTTTCTTTGTTCGTTTTGGTTTTTTTTTTGCGTATATTTTTCATTGTTATTTGATATTTATATTAAGAAATATTTTGGAATTTAATAATCTACATTAATATTGAATTTTACTATAATCAGTTCAATTATAAGTAGTCAACCGCCTTGCCTCATTGAAAACTAGTTCTCGTTAGATCACTAAAGTTAAGCAACGATAAGGTACGATTAGTACTTGGGTGGATAATCTAATGGTAAACAAATCTGGTAGTAAACTTGGAAACACCATGTGCTGTTGATTCCATAGAAAAACATCGGTAGTGTGAAAGGTGTTGTTAAGGTTCCTTAAACTCGTAAAAGGGAGAGTAATAATGATAGATGGAAGTATAAATATGAGGCGAATGTAACCAAACTTAATTATTTTACAACCTAATAAAAAAAAAACATAAGGAAATTATCTAAATAATAATATCATAACAGCTATTATTTAATCTAAGAGGGATCAAAGTAAGAGTCAGATAATCTTACAATTTGGTAATATACATATTTAGTAGGAAGTAAGTACTTGTAATCTAATGGCCAAGAAAATGTTATTATATGAGTTTGATGCCGTCTAAAGAGATCTTTATTGAATTAATATTATTGACAATGTAATAAGAATAACACAAACATTCCCCATTTGCATTTTAATATACTTATGGTTATGTAATAATTGTCTTCTTACAAATAATCAGGATTGACATAAGATAAAAATACGTGTAACTGTCCATTCAAACTCCCATAATATATGAAAAAATATGTGATTATAAAAATAATTTATATATATATAAATTATTTTTATATATAATAAATATAATATATATAAATATATATAATATATTATTATATAATAATATATTACATATTAATAATATGTAATCTATATATATATTAAATTCATTAACCCCTTAAGTAGCACGTTCGATTTAACTCGAGCGGCGTTGTATCACGTTGAACCAAAACTAATTTTTGCTGGCCGGTTTTGTAAAAAAAAATTGTTCCTTAAGGGGTTAATTTATAAGAATACCAGAAGATTGTGTGTGCCATTAATATAGCAGCAATAGTTTTATTTGTTAAGTAAATTACATGGTCTTCGAAATAGTATTTAAAAGAATTTACAAGAAAGAAGGAAAAAAGAAGAAAACAAGCATAGCATATATTTAAAGACTTATATATAAATATAATTTCTGTACAAAGTGTTGTATATTAATGTTATATGTAATTTCTCACGTGTATATATACAATAATTTTTATTCCATCAAAGAACCATGTTTAAAACATTTTACTTATTAAAATGAATTGTTTATAACTTAGAAATGTTTCATTTATGATATTTACGAAACTCTAACAAGGTGGATAAAATATATATTTAAATATTTTTGTCTTGTAAAAGAATATACGATAAAATTATCTATGCTGTGAAAATCAGAGGAATAGTTGAAAGATGAATTACACAAATTTTTGTCTAAAGCTTGCGTATGTTATAATTTTTTTCTCAATTAAAAACAGATAAAAACAAAAAAAAATATATATATATCCATTTTTATACATCATATTAATTTTTCATTCCCTAAATTTTATTACATTTAAAATTTTCCAAATAATATAATATATTTAATAAAAAATATACAAACAAATAAAATTCTCGTACGTTAATAAAATCAAAATTTAATTCATTTTGTGTGATTCATCTTATAGATAAAATATAAACAAACAATATCTTTTATTCAATGTATAGTAATTTATATTTTACATTTTTTTTTATTAATAAATTTTTTGTCTTTGGCTATGCAATACAATTAAATCAAAATTATTGAAAATATCTTAAGAACTTAATTGTGCCAAGTATAAATTTCTACTACGTACAATACAAAATATTCTATAATCGTTATTACATGTATTGGCAATATGAAATGCTTCCTACTGAATGTAAAGGAAATGCAAAACTCAGTCTTTTGCCCGTTACTTTTTAGACTAGGCGTGAGGTTCTTAAGGAGTATTTTGTAATTATTTTATTACTATGCCTGTGACACAATATTTCATGCGCTTAAAAAGAATTAGAGTGTTGATTAGCATTGTACACTCTAGTTAACGCATTCACCGCATAAAGATTTAATTGTACTTCCAACACTTTCAACTTCAAATATTATTACCCACTTATATTGTTGGGCAAACACCCGCAATTACTCGTCCATAAGCTCGTTCTGGACCCAAATGAATGGATTTCATATTAATGTATACATTGTTTATGCAACCAACATATTGAGATTGTGACGTGCTGCCACGTAATCTTCTACCCAACATAGGATGACCTCCAATGAATATTGGATGCTTTGACAACACTGCTGCTACATTTTTACCACCAATTCCTACTGGAGCAGCCTTGTGATCAACGGATAAAAGTACAGCATTTTTCTGTTTTACAGCTATTGCGAGAAAATTGGAAGATAAGTATTTAGGTAATAAATACATAAATCTACATATATCATATAAAAAAAATCTATATTACCTCGAATATTATGCCAATTACCATCACATAAGGAATTAGGTTTGGATGGTTCAAACGAGGTTTCTATAGAACCTTTAGTGGTCTTAACAAGAAATTTAACAGTACCATTAATCATTTCCAAAACTAGATAATCGCGTTTACCATGAACAGACAGTAAATGTCCCGAAGTTGTACGTGGTTTTATGTCCATTTGAATGTCCATATTACGTCCAACGGTAAATCGATCAACTGAAAGGATTTATTATTATTATTTTTGATAAATGAAATACGCGAGTGTATATGTGTATATAATTACATGTACATATCACTTACTTGCTTTGAACAGATTACTACCGTTTCCTGGGAAGAAGAACAGCCCTGGTTCTATTCGCTCTGAACATGGTATTACACCTACTTTAATAGCAGGTTCACCAACAGTTTGACCGTTCACCATAAAATTGCTTAAACATCCGATGAACATTGTGCTTAAACCCTGAAAAGGAAGTTGTATTTTATTATATAAGTATAACTTGGAATTGATTTAATATATACAAACGTAAAAAAATGTATGCGAAAATACTTCATTATTTTAGTATGCTGTATATAAGTGCTTTATACACTTATATATAGTTATCCTTATTTATCGTGATATGCAATTCTATATATAAATTTGTAAGCTCTTACTATTCTTGACTGCGTCACACTAAACAATTCTGGTGATACACCTCCTACAAAAAATGGTGGATTAACACTGATAGATTCAGTGTTTCCTGGAGAAGAGCCAATTACTGGTGTTTCATTATCTACAGAAAGTTTTCCATGTTGTTTTTCTCTCTTAAAATCAATGTAATGCCATTGATTATCATTTATTAATTTATCGCTCATAAGTACAACTGGTCCACTTCCACAGTCAAATTTGTAATGAATCTTGAAAAAAAAAATTATTTTTATGACAATTTACTTAAGAATTAGAATAAAATAGTAGTTTTAATGTTATACATAATTTTTCTTACCTTTCCGTCAAGAACATATAAAGCGATCATATCTTGTTTATTTGAATCTGCGGCAAAGAAAACAGTTCCATTGTCAGACATTGTTTTAATGTTAATTTGGAAGTCATAGTAATCTCTATATCTTCCATTTATAGATCTATATTCCATTCGGCTGTTGTTTGTAGTACCTGAATATAATAATAACATTAATAATAGAAAATTTTATTAGAATCTATAGAAATAAAGTTGTAATAAATATTAGTTATTATAATTTTTATGCACAAACATGTGCATACCGAATCTCCATGCATTTTCAAGATCAGGATCGGTAGCTGGATAATAAGGTAAATGACATTGATCTATAGTTTGAGATAGAGTTGGTTTTGGAGTAGATGTTGTAATTACTTCAGTTGTTAACTCCATCTGATGACCACGTCCTTCTAAACCAGGTTCTTCATCATCATCCTCCTTTTCTAAATCAATGTCTACTATATCTGTGGCAGCATAAATAAAATATATATATATATATATAATTATTTCTAATAAACATCCATTTGATTAACTTAATTACTAACTAATTTGGGTTGTCCCTTCAGTAGTGTCATCAGGACTTTCTGTAGGTAACAGCGGTATCCAACCATTTGCTTCTGGCTCATCAACAGAAGTAATAGCTATACAAAAGAATCTTCACTTAGTAGTTTGTTATTTTGTAATTGCAGATAAAGAATTTATTAAAAAGATTAAACTTACGTGACTGTTCACCGCCTTTACACTTTCCCAAAAATACATGAGGTTTTTCAGTGGTGTTAGCAAAATTAATAATAATTCCGTTCAAAGTAGCATCACCGATACAACCGACAAACGGTGTTCTTGCATTGTTTTGAGACGTTTGTAAAAAGGCTGGTATACCACCGATATAAAGATTTCCATAAAGAATATGTAGCGACGGGGGTGGTGAATCGGTGCTATAATTTTTAATATCATCAATATCAAGTCTTAAAGATGATTCATTATGTGTCGCTGTTACAACGTGCCACTCATTATCATTGAATTTGATTTCAGCTGGATCAGTTCTCAGTTCTTCCCCTTGACTTTTAAATATTAATACACCGTCGACTAGTTCCATGTAACTTGTAGATGTTTGATCCGGATTGGTGACATAAAATATGAGTCCATCATTTGCCAGTGTTTTGAATTTCAAATTAACTTGAAGGAAGTTGGATACCGAAACATTATTCCATTTCACATATCCTGGCATATTTTCTTCAAAAGATACCAGACTAGCGAACTAAAATGAAAAATGAAGTTTATCTGCGTCAATAAAATGATTAAAATAAGATCAATTTCGGGGGGAAAAATAAAATAGATAATTTACCCTAGCTGGACAACCAGGTATAACTCCAAAGGCTTGTATATTGCTACTAAGATCAATCGATATATCAAGAATAACGACATCATCAATGCAACCTTCGAAACCACTATTCGTAACTGGTTTATAAGGATGCTTAGCATTAGGTGGATATCCTCCGAAATAAATATAATCCAAGGATTGAAGAGTTTTAGTATTGCCCTTAGTTTCATTTCGTGCAACCATTATACCATCAATTTTAAGAACACCTATCTTTTCATATCTCAATGCTTCTAAACTATGCCACTCGCCGTCATTAAGTTTATCGGTTGTTGTCAGAGAAACTTCACCGTCGTCAAGATCGTACTGATATAGTATCTATAAATACGATTTAAGAGAGGTATTTATATTTTTGAAACATTATGTAAGTAGTTTATACAATAATTTAAAGAAATATATTTATAACTATACCTGGCCATCTCTCATCTCCAAAGATAAGAATTGTTTACCCTTGCCCATTAGATATATCAATCCATTATCCGCGAATGTTTTGAATTTTAATTTTATACTAAACTTTTTACTATCCTGTGATATTTGAGAACTTCGTTTACTTAAAATTGCATATCCATGCTTATCGAATCTAAATCCTGTACTAGATTGGAAGTTTATCAATTTATCTCTTTCGTTAGCACCTTCTCTATTATTTTCACCATCCACGAAGTTCCAGAAAGAAACTGGCATATCACCAATTACTAATTCTTCCATTTCACCCTCGAAAGAGGATGCTGTTACTGCATCTTGAATATTAAAAGAAGAAGGATATCCTCCAACAAATAGTTTTGAATGTTCTTGATCGACGTTAAATATAGAATATGCTCCTGGTAATACTTTTTCCGTTTCATACTCCTTTTCTCTGCCCTCGCCAATATCCTCGCGTACTATTAATTTCACATTTTTTCCAGTCCTATTTATGTAATTTATTTGATTATTATATTAATTATTGTAATATATATATACAATAATTAATTGATTTATTTATTATCAGTTCAGCATTCATTAATTAGAAATGTACTCACCTATCAATAATAATCTGACGCCAAATATTATCGGACACAAATTTGTTACTAATAACTTTCATTGGTCCAGAGCCAAGATCTAATATAAGTACTGGATATCCGCTTTCTATTAAAAGTGCCATAAAGTCATGCTGTAATAAAGATAAATAAGTATAATTTGTATAATTAAATTAAATTTTGCTAATGTTTCATAACTTTCAAATAAAAATATTGTATAATATATTATTACTTACTGTTTTTGCACGTGGTAATTTGACTTTTTCTTCATTTCCAAGATACAAAAGGAAGCCATTAGTTTTATTCGTACGGAAATATAATGAAATTTTACTAGATGTTGCTAACAGGGGTAAGCTTTCTGGATTTTTCAATTCCAAAGTAGTATTTCGATAGAAGGTCAGACCTGTTTTAAACCTGTCTGCTAATTCTCTAGCATTTGCTATCTTGTTCTTTAAAGCATTCATTTTAATTTGAAGATCATTTCCCGTTTCATCCATCACTTTTTGGTTTTTACTTAAATCGCTAAGAAAATTGTTAATATTAGGTGCCATTTTACCGACAACGTCCAATTGCTTTTTAGCCTGTGAAATATCTCGTATAGATTCGGACATATCCTTTGTAAGCTGTTTAGTTCTTTTGAGATCATTTGGTATACTTTCGATTGTACTATTTATGCTTTGCATAAGATTTGTTATATTATATTCTATCTTAGTAGCTTCATCGACGGCATCGCGAGCTACTGATGAAGATTGCGATGGAATACTTGAAAGCGCGCTAAAAATTAAAATCACCTTTGATATAAGGACATAATTAAATTTTTCTTAGTATTATATAAATAAGATATTACATAATACATGGTATATTACTATGGTTTTTTTATGAAAAATATCCGTTAATCATTGGTATAATAACGTCGTAATTATCGAATATCCTGTATAAAAAGTGTCGAAGTTTTTTCGAATATGCTCACAACGTTTGTACGAAAAATCGTCAGACACCTTGTATAATCTATTATTTGTAATTAATAGAAAACAATTATAATATTTATATATTTTACCTATCAATATAATCTAGTAATTTTTTATTGTTTTTATTTTGGGAATCTGTAGATGTTTCTTCGGCCTTTGCAATCTGAAGATTTTCATCAGATTTTCCTGTAGTTTCTTTTAATACTTTTTCTGCAGAAGCAAGCAAATTTGCAGATTGATTGAGAGAATTTTTTATTTTTTGTTCTATCATGGAAGACTGTTGTAATAGAAAAGATTATACCATGATTAAAAAATTACAGTAACTGATTATAAATTAAAATTGATTTTAAAATGAAATAATGTTAAAATGATAAATGTATCAGTAACTTACTGACGCTGTTGCATTGTTAGTAGCATAAGAAGCATCAAGAGCAGCATGATTAGCTTTTTGGATGGCCTTTTCAATATTCCTATATGCAGAAACAGCACGTACAGCATTTGTATTACGTGTATCTGTCAATAGATTGTCCAATTTTAAAGAATGATTGTAAAGAGACTTAGCATGATCATTTGCTTTTTTTAAAAGACCTTCTAAATTAATAAGCATTTCGTCATTTTGCAAAATGGTATTGTTTAAATGCGTTACCACATCTTGCAATGTATTAGACTCTGTGAAAATATAAATTCTCTCATGATATATTTTATTAGCAACACATAGTATTTTATAAACATTATTAAGATAATTCCAATAAAATAGAAATAATAAAGTTTACCTAAAATCTTAATATTAGCATCAGTTTCATTTAACAGTTGAGTTGCATTTGTATTAAGTTCTGTACCAGAGTTTAGATCCTCTTTAGCCTCAGACGAAATATTTTTAACGGTATCAAAGTTGACAGATTCCGTAGCCATTTTATTATCTCTATTGAGATCTTCAACATTGGCTACTGACGCTTCAGTTCTTTTTGTTATATCAAGCAAGTCATCCATTTTGGTACTAATATTTTTAATCTTGTCTTGTATATCTGACGCCATTGAGGTCAAATTATTTATCGGAGAATTATATTGTACCATTTCCGATACGAGAATATTAGCTTGATCAGCTTGATCGATTGCGTTATCGCGGAAATTAACGAAAGATACCTCTTTTATTTTGTTCAAAATTTGTTCTGCCTTTTTTACCGTATTTTCAATTTTACCACCTGGTCTAAGCTCTATATTGGTAGCCAATGATTGCACTTCAGATACTATTAAATTAACTAATGCTATCTCACGTATTACATCTTCTTCTAAAACAGTCATATTATTTAGAGTATTTTCAGCACCGAGTTTCCATTTAATACTATCTTCAGCAGCATAATCGGAACGACGTTTTTGGCTCGATACTTCTTGCCCAAGACGTGATAAGTTTTGTTGCAACGGTAAGAAATTAACTCTTTTTGGATCGAGTAGCATAACTTCTGAATAGAAGACATTGACTGTGTCGTTAATGAATTTTAAACGCTGATTCGTAAAATAACTATCAGCTACCATCTGTAAAAATGATATATTATACAAAACGATCATTGTCAAGATACATACAAGTATAGAAAAAATGTATATATAAAAAATAATAATCTTTATAGATAAAACTCACACTGTATTCACGAAATACCGGATTTAGAAGATCTGAGAGAAAATCGGTGACATCAAGTAAATCACCGGTACAAGAATCACATGCGAAGCAACCTTGTCCTGGGATCAAAACATGACGATATGGACAGTGATCGCATTTTTCACCAATAACACCAGGAAGACAAGTACACTGTCCCGTAGTTGTATTACAGGATGCACCAACGGAATATCCAGTATTGCAACCACATGCTGAAATTATAAAAAAAGTAAAAGAAGTAAATGTATTGTTTTAACAATATTTTTTAAACAAAATTTATAATTATCTTAAAGATTTATAATATATTTTATTATCTATTTTGTTTATACTCACATGTACAACCATCTGGACCATAATTCCAATAACCAGGAGTGCATTGATCGCATCTTCGTCCGGTAACACCGGGTTTGCATTGGCACTGGCCAGTTGTTTCATCACACTGTTTGCTTTCTGAAGCAATATTGCAATCGCAAAGCTTACAACCTTCGCAAGAATCAAATCCGTAATGATTTTCTAGGCAAACATCACACTGTTCACCGATAACATTTTCTTTACAATAACACTGGCCAGTGTGATTATCGCAATGTTCCATTCCACATTTGTTACATGAACAACTTTGACAATCTTTTCTTTCCACAGCATCGCCAAAATATCCAGGCGCACAGTAATTGCAAGCTTCTCCGTGTGTGTTGTACAAGCAGTGTAAACATTCTCCAGTAATAGAATCACAAGAACCAACTTGATTGGTATCAATATTACCCGAACATTCGCAAGGTTTACAGTAATCGCCATAAACTTCTGGATCTCCATAATATCCGGCAATGCAAGTTTCGCATCTTGCACCATAATAACCAGGAAGACATTCACAGCTGATTTTGTTACCTTCTTCATTTACTTCGCAATCAACTGCAAAATTATTAGATGCAACAGGAAGTGGACAAGCACAAATTAAACAATCTGAAGGAGTGCCGATAGTTGCATTTCCGTAATATCCTTGTTGACAAAATTCACAATGATCGCCTCTGGTACCATTTTTACAATCCTGTAAAAAGAATAATATATTGTTCACTTGTAAATTCACTTGTCTAACAAACTTTGTTTAAGTTTGAATATTTATTTGCATAAAAAAATATACTGAAAACATTCTAAAGAAAAAAAGACAAAAATAAGACATACGTGGCAGACGCCAGTATTAACATCGCAAGTATCCGCATGACCATTACACTGACATCGTACGCAATATCCTCCGTAAGGACCTGATTGTACTCTATAATATCCTGGAGCACATTCTTCACAAGATAATCCTTGATAATTTGGTGGGCATTGACACTGTTCTACACTACTGGCTGAGATACTGTATTCAGCAGAGTATTGTTCTGTTGTAATATCAATGCTAACATAGGACAACCTGAAAAAATAAATGAATGTGAAATATTAATAAAATAATGAGAAACTATATCAAATAGTTCATAAATATTAGTACTCACGTAGCCAAAATGCTAGGGTTCCAGTATGTAGCTCGAATATATATACCTTGAAGATTATCAAGAACTACCATAATTTGTTCTCTAGTGACACTTAAACGACTCAGTGTCACAAAATTGGTTTCTACAAGCTCAACAGATGCCATAAAATTTATAAAAGAAGGTGGTTGCTCGTCACCATAGAAAAGAAGAATTGTATCTACACCTTGAAGAATTACATCCGCCGCACTTACTGCTTTTCCAAATGGTCCAGTATTATAGCTTATCGTATAATTTAAAAATCCACCATATGAAGTTAATTTTTTGCCAAGATAACTTTCAGGGGCTGCAAAGTACACGACATTTTCAAACATGTCATTAACTATTAGATCAATGATTATAGAAGTTGAATTTATTTCTTGAGGTATTGTTGTTAGAAATGATAAATTTCCAGTCTTCTCATTTTGTACTGCAATTTCCCAGTTGTTCATATCCAAAATATGAGTTCTGTAGAGGTTTGCGGAAGTACAACGTGTTGTCTTTCCAAAACAGAAGCATTTTGTGCAGCCTTCTTCGTTGCTTGCTTGAATGTTGAAGGTTCCTTCTTTACAAACATCACAAGCAGAACCTTGAACATTTTCTTTACAGAAACATTCAGCAGTATACTGATCGCAAATATCTAATGTTGTTCCTCGTACGTCACAGTCACATTTTTCACAGTGAGGAAATTGTGAATATCCAGATATGCATTTGTCACATTGCCTTCCAACTACATTTTCTTTACATCTACAGTTGCCATTAAACAAATCACATTGCATATCGCCATTGATCACGCCAAGAAAAGAACAATTACATTCTTCACAACCAATTATGGGATCAAAACCATAGGTGCCTGGTTTACATTGATCGCAACGTTCGCCAATGACTCTTTGAGGGCAAATACATTCACCTAAAAACATGAACGAATAAATTATAATTAATATAATAATCATGACAGTAGTATAAAAGAAATAGAACACTATATTAATTGTGAATAATGCTTACCAGTCTCAGGTTCACAAAGTACTTTACTAGGACAAGAACAAGGTTTGCAATTAGGAAATCCATAATATCCTGTTTTACAAATTTCACATCTTCTGCCAATGATATTAGGTTTACATGGACACTGTCCTCCAAACTTCTCACATTTAAAACTAGTTGTACCATAAATGTCACAATTACAGGATAAAGCACGATTATTGTAATTAGAGGTCAATGAAAATATGGAATCTCTACAAAATCCTTCTTCTGTTACGTTTATATAGAAATGATTGTTACCACATTTTTTAAGGAATTCCTTAGTCTGATCGAACTGTATTTTTGTTAAGATTTTATCATTATACTGGTCTGCAGGTACGACTAATATGTAATCCAACCAAATACCATTTCCACTGTTCTCTTTAAATGTAATCACAAAGTTTTCAATTAATTGAAATCGAGTATTGCCATCTATTTGTTGTACAATGCTGCGACAACCACTGTTACTTGGACAATGGGGTACTGAAACTTTAGCTTCATAAAACTTTCCATTTTGTACTAGTACATCTAAATCAAATTTTGGATGATCTGGTTGATAATATTGTACGATGAAAACATAGTCCCCAGGTTCTGGAACTTTAGCGTGGATATCTATCATTGCATCTTTATCATTTAAATAAATTAGTTTAGTGGTATTATCGTAAATACCGTATGGCCGACTATCCAATTCAATAACCGCATTATTAGATTCAAATTCGATCTTTTTGGAATCGGGTGCGCTAGGGAAAAGGCCTTGTACGCATTTACCATTCTTTCTAACACAAACAGATTTTGGTTTGATATAATCTAAGGACCAGCGATGATATGGAATAGCAACGATTGAGTGAATCGCAATATTTGAAGTAGATTCTCCAGTTAAAACTATGCTTACGTAATTTGACTGGAAATTCATAACGGCAACTCTATCATATGTATCGGTTACTACTTGTCGACAAATGCTTGTATACCTGCAAGGATAAAGTGTAACTTTGCCTTTTCCAACAGTATTTGCTTCGATTAATAACACAGAAGTCTCACTATCTTCTGCAGAGGTAACGTATGTTATAACAAGCACATGTGGGCCTGGTTTAGATATTCTAAGTTCAAAGTGAATCTCTTCTTGACTATCATTGATAACTGGCATTTCTTCTACGTCGATTTCTTTAAGGGTCTCTTTATCTGAGAAATATTCTGTCAAAGCTATTCTTATGTTGTTGTCATTGAGAAAACCTCCAGTACCGCGAACAGAATCAAAGTTCATCAAGTTGGGATATCCATAATGACGGCAGAGTCCTTTATAACCAATTTTACAAGGTATGTTAACATCTTGAGTTAAAATAGTTGCTTCATAATATTCTGATGGTAACAGAACGAAATAGTCTAGGAAAAGACTTTTCTTATTAGCTATACTGATAGTCCAATGTCCAGGATTCATCACCATAGGTGAAGGGTGATTGTCATGGGCTCCTGCAACCGTAACGAACGATGGTTTCGTCGTTGGCTTAAATTGGACTTTAAATTGCTGTTCCACTTCAACAGGACTATCTGGTGTAATTTTGATAGTTCCAAGAATTGGCTCATTGTTAGGGTTGACATACCGCATAACCATACGATATAAAGAAGATTTATGTATATAAACATTTTGAATAATTTCGTCTTGTAAAGCAGAAAATACGGCATATCCTTTCCAACTATAACCTGGGAAAAAATGTTCTGAAAAGTCATATCGTACTTGACTATTACTAGAAGTTCTGCCATCTTCTACTTCATATTGGAATTGATGAAGAGTGGGAAAGTAATGTGCTTCTAAAGGTTCTTTACATGTCAAACCTGTTACACGAGGCTGACATTGACATTGTCCAGTTTGCTTGTCACAAACAGGATTAACAGATCCACCAATATCACAGTTACAATCTGTAAATCATTATTTACAATATTAATATCTATTTAAATGTATAATAACAAATATTTGGATTGAACTCAAGCGATTATCATAATTTACCAGAACAACCGAATAAATTGTTCTCCTGAAGATTATAACTTCCGTCGATGCATTGACTACAACTTCTATCGGTCACTCCAGGTTTACAAATGCACTGACCAGTTTTCACATCACATTCACCAATACTTCCAATAACACCCGGTATATTACATTGGCATTCTACAAAAGAACATATTTAGATCATCTAACTATTAAATACTAGAAACAATAAAATGTCTCTATGAAAGACTTAAATTACCTTCACATCCTTCTGTGTTATGTTGTTGCAAATTCCAATATAAAGGTTTACATTTGTTACAAATCCTTCCTTCCACGCGATTTTTACATTGGCAAAGTTCCCCTATTGGTAAACTACCACATCCTTGGAAGGTTTCAACAATACCTGCTGGATCACAATTACATCCTTCGCAAGTTGGGAAATTATAAAAGCCCTCCTTACACTGATCGCACCTTGATCCATCGAAGTTTTCTCTGCATTGACAATCGCCTTCCGTATCGCAGGATACGCCAATTGCTCCATGACTGTCGCAATTGCAAGCTACAATATGAAATTCAATAAAAAAATGATTTATATAAATATAAGTACATATCTACTTTAATAAAAAATATATCATAAACATCAATTTCTATAAATTCAATTCATACCTATGCATTCTGGATACATGTAATATCCTGGACTACATTGATCACAGGTCTTTCCAGCAAAATTTGCAAGGCAAGAACATTTTCCTATGCTGTCACAACTAATGGAAGAAGAACCAATGGAACTGCAGTTGCATGGTCTACAGTTAGGATATCCATAATATCCATTAATACATTGATCACACCTAGTTCCACCATAGCCCTCTTTGCATAAACATACACCGTCGTCCTTGTTACAAATTCCTTGTTTAGTTCCTTTTGCATCACAATTGCAATCTAAATAATGTAAATAATAGTCATAATAATTTTATAAAAGTATCACTTTTTAAAAATATTCTTATCATACATACATGTACATGAAGGATAGTTGAAATAACCGTCTTCGCAAATATCACAAGTTCTTCCACCATAATTATTTCTACATGTACAATTACCAGAAAGAACGTCACAAGCATTATTCAGAGAACCAAGTTCGTTGCAGTCACAAGCTATAAATGAATATTATTTTTACAATAATATTTTAACGTAAGATCTTCAACATTATATTCACGTGGATGCATATTTTGAAAATAAAACAATTTCGAAATATTTTCTAAAGTATACTTACGTAAGCATTCAGGGAAATTATAATAGCCTACTGCACAGAGATTACAATAATGACCGGCATAGTTTGGTTTACAAGGACATGGGCCATCCTTTGCTTCACAATAATATCCATTGGTTCCTTGTAAATGGCATTCACAAGGACGGCAATCAGGATATCCAAAGTATCCATGATTACACGTATCGCAATTTGGTGGAGTAAATTCCTTGCGACATTCACATTTACCAGTAGCATCAGCACAATTTCCGGTTGAATAAAAGTAATCGCAGTTGCATGCTATAGCAAAGTACAATTATTAAAATCAACTATAATACAATTAGCGCATTCTTTTTAAAAATTATAAGATTAACTTACGTTGGCATACGTCAGTAGCATTGAGAGGTTTATTCAATGGTCTATAGAATTTCGGTTTGCATTCATTACAGTTAATACCTTTCGTATTATCCCTACAGTTTTGACATATTCCACCACCTTCATAGTTTCCATGTATGTCCAAAGACAAATGTTTTTCATCAATTTTCGGATCATAAATACATTCGTCCGAGTGACCGAAACAATTGCAAGCTAAAATATTATTAATTATAGTCGATGTATAAGCAAATATGTTAATGTAGATTACATTTAATAATGACACATACGTTCGCAGGTAAATTTCTTAAAAGACGTAGATTGTTGCCATTTCTTCTGTTCAAAACCTTTGCAACAGGTCGCACACTGTGGTCCACAAGTGTTGTGCTGACATCTACAGACGAGTTTATTGGGTACGCTAGGATCTTGAATATCACAGGTATCCGCATGACCGTTACACATACATCTACCACCGATACTGATGTCTTTGATGGAATAAAAATACTAAAATATACAGAAAATGATGAATACTTTTCAACTAGACACATATATAATATATCATATATTAAATTATTCTTAGTAATAAAATAATAATAATTATTACATAATAATAATATGTAATACCCCTATATGAGTAGGCCGTTCATGCGAAATCTTTGCATGGACAACCCGTACATGAGTTGCTAGTGACGAAAAACTAGTTAACAGATATTTTTAATTAGAAAACAATAACAGATTCTTACTCGTCTTGTCACAGTAGGATCTTGACGAACAACCGACATAAGATGCCCCAATAAGTTCTTTGTTCTGAGAAAACGAAAGCGCACGTTGGTCGCCCTCGTCCATTCTTGTAATTCCGATGAATTAAAATAATGCTTTGCCGATGGACGATTATTCAAAATAGAAATCGGTATTTCACCACCCTCCAGGGGTACTATCTTCGAATATTCAGTAGTGCAAATAACACTATCGTCTCTCGTAATGGGTTTATGACTGTCAACGCCAAAAAATGTCACGCAATCGCTATCGGATTCCGCAAAATATTGCCAAGGTGACCAAGTTTTTCCATGATCTTTTGATTTTTCAAGTACCCACAACCCGGGTCTTGGTGAATTCGCCATACGCACGTAGACATACGCTACGTGAAATTCCTGTTAACGAAACAGTAACAATACAATTGCAATATATTGATTTACTTATACTTTAATTTATATACATAAATACATATATATTATACATGAGTACATCTTTATTAAAACTATAATTAAAAAGATTAAAAAAATAAAAGAAGAAGAAAACGAAGAAAGATACTCGAATGAATATGTAAAAAAATATTTCAACTTCACTTCCGCCAAAAAAAAAAATATATTATCCCGTTGTATCATGTAAAATCACGACAATAGCATTAATAGAGATAACGACAAGAAGAATCATTGATAAGCTACCATTGACCCCAGATTATGATTTCCTCTGTTACGTTTCTCGCGATATAATTTAATAAAAATATGAAAGAATAACGATAAATCTTTCGGACAATTAACAGTTTTTTTTCTTTCTAAATAAAAAATGATTGTGAGTTAGATGACAAACATATTCAACATGTTAAAATGTGTAATAATAATTGACAGAATATATTCGCATAGTAATTAGAAATTCATCATTTTTTTTTTACTGCGGAAATAACGCGAAGATAATTATTTCCGGCATGCAGGAAAACGCCTACAACATGATAAATCTCTTTTTTGTTTTATAGATAAAATACAGTTGCACGTTAAGTTTGTATCTTTTTCCCGCTGTTCAGCCATCACCCTCGAGTATAATTTTTTTTTATGATTATCAACATTAAATAAATAAATATTTATATTTAATATTAAAATTAATTATACAGTGTAATTAATTTTATTTTTTTCATTAATGTATATATATATATTTTTTTTTCTTGTTTTTATATTTTTTTTCGATAACTTACTTGACCCAAATCAATTGTTAAAGTCACTTCATTGTATTTCATGCCTCTAGAAAGTGGTGGTGATTGCCACCAAGTTTCCATACCATCGACAGCATATTCCGGAGGGTGTTTTTTTTCCGGACTATCTGGATCGCAAACATCGCACACCTGAACAAAAATTCAAAAATAGAAACCAAAATAGGAGTATTATGATTAAGATTAAGAGTATTATAATGTTAGATTTTATAATACGCGAAATCGATCTTCCTAATTATATTTGTTTTATTCGATTAACATTTAATCAAATATTATCAAATATTTTTCTTTTTTGATTTAATAATAATAATAATGGATTACTAAAATTCCATGAAAATATTCGGAATAGAAGAAACGGAAATTTAAAGTGTATCGAGAGGTCACCTTATCTCTTCTTTTATCGAACATCTTACTTTGACTTTTTAAGCGCTTTATTTCGTCCGCCGCTTACAAAATGTTCTTGCGATAACGAACGAATATCTTCCTCGTAGAGAGTGTGAAAAATAAATAACTTGAATACTTTTGATAATTATCGCATATTTAATATTTAGAAAATTTTGTCATCTAAAATATATTATCGAGTGATATCATTATTGAGTTAAAAAAAAAAGAAAAAACATAGAAAGTCGCAAACGTGTTTAATATAGTTTTTTGTTGAAATAATTCAACAATATAAATTAACGTAGGTTGATTGTTCATTTGTTATCAGAAAGATAATCATCCACTTCATTAATACGATTTATAATTATTAATTCTTCGTTTTGTTTATACTGTATTATATACGATATTAATTAATGAATGAAAGAAGTGTACTGTCTCTCCCTTACGATTTCATTCACACATATTTCTCTTGCGTGATAATGCTCATCTTTTTGAAGTTATTCCTTTATCATCTTTATTACCAAGAAGCGATACGAATGAAACACGAACGTTATATTCTTTATACAAATATTATTATCCATCATTCGACTATATTTATATATAATCCTGTTATAATTATGTTTTTTTTTTCTTTTTTTAACAGATGAGTAGTTAGAAGAGTAAGGAAATAGTTGAGCAAGCAAGTCGTTATTTTTTCAAACCGATAAACTCTTGGTCTCGAAGAATCAAAGTAGATAAAATTTAATTCAACAAAACAAAATATATAGATCATTAATTATAAATATATAAAAGAAAAAACCTGTATAAAGAAATTTATTTGGTGAAAAATTTATTGAAAGATATTGATGATTTTATGGAATTGAAAAATGAAAGGACAATTCGAAAGGAAATTAGTAAAAATATGTATTATATAATTTATCTGATAAATATTTGATTAAATATCTTTCAACTATTTGATTCATCAATAATAAGTATATTTTTAGAACGTTATTCGTGCTTACCTGTCCTTGAATTAAATTGATATCCTCATCTTGATCGGCATTCGCGCCAACAAGTTTACAATAAAGTTCTGGTCCAGGAGTATCGACTCCACACGTGGCCGAGGCAGTGATCGCCTTGCCTTCGGCAAGATTAAAATACGGTGGCGTTAAACTTTCGGCCTTTGAATTTTTTACCAATAGACCGATCAGGAGAAGATGTGTTATTACGTGTAACCACCACCACCCTGACATCGTGACAGAATCGATCAACGATCCACCACTGCCAGTCCGTCCGTGGACGACCGACAACTGAGATCTTCGATTTTATCAACGATTCTGTTTGAAAATTCTACCTACTAAGGGCCTTTTATTTCCTCTCTCTCTCTTTTCTTTCTCTCTACCCACACTCCACTATTCTCTTTCGTTCTTTTTTTCTCTCTCCTCTTTCGAGCACGTAACGAAAATTATGTGAAAGAAAGAGAAAGAGGAACCAACGCGAAGCGTCATGAACGATAATATAAGATGTTCGAGCGGCTTCTCGATGCAGACTGTCAAGCAGAAGGGTCATCGAGAAGCAACGACTCGAAGGAAGGTGGGGGTGGGTGGCTCTCTCCAAGAAGGATGGTCCACACATGCTGGAACCACATGGTATCCTTCCTACACGTGTGTGTATACATATCCTCTTATGTTTTACCCATTAAACTCTATATAGAGCATCTACTACGCTAACACCTATCATTGTTTTCGTTCCTGCGTTCGTTCATTCATTCATTCTTCTTTTTCGGATAAGTTTGACCTAGTTTAAATTTAACTATTAATTATCACGTACATACATATTTTTTTTTTTTAACTATTAGATATAGATAAGAAAATATACATATATACATATATTATATATGTACACACCGAAGGATGATCTGTCGATCTATCGATCTTTAGCCATTTTTAATAATTTTTTTTCAATCTTTAGTTGTTAACATCTATACATCTATTTTGATAAAATTTTTGCGATAACGCTAATTGCACGGAAGTCACGAGTTTATTATATTTTACTCTTGCCATTTCATTTTGCATTCTTTTCTAATTGCAAAGATCATTAGCCTTTTACTGTTAATGAACGTTAATTGTGTAAAGTCATTCACCGTGAACGACTGCTCAATTTGTTATATTGCACGATCGAATTAATTAAAATGAGCGTGATTTCAATCGTTCCTTTTACGAATCTATATAAATGATTATTTTTCTATTTTTCATCAAATAAAATCCTGTTTTAAAATATTACTATTATTGTATAAAAGGAAGTAATTCTACATTTAGACTTACTTGCTTTAATGTTCTTTTCAAGATGTCTATTTGAAACTATTCAGATACAAAATAATATTTTCTTCAATCCTGTTTTACATTATAATATTTATAATACAAGGAAGAAAACATTATACTAGAACTTAAAAGTACAGATATAATGAAGTTTCCTAATAGTAAAATATCAACAGAATCCATCCATATGGTAAACACTCTTACTGAAATAACACAAATATCGACATTTTAGATTAAATTAACAATTAATTATATTATTCACCGTTACTCTGGTTGTAAAAAAACTTACTTAAATTTGATAAAGCGGATATAAACCAAGTTAGGGGTGAAATGGAATCTGCATTTTTAGCTCTAATAATTGCTACCAATTGCATTATTTTACTAGACGCAGATATGGGAGTACACATTGGCTAAAAGTGATATTTCCGTGAATATTTATACAATGATGATAAATTCATTAATGAACATTAAATAATTATACTAACCGTTAAGAACGTAAGAACAATCTTTGGTATGATTTCTGATAGAAAACAAATGCTCATTGTAATATATACAATCGTGAAAAATAAGCTCCATATATTCATTTTTCTCGAATATGTTAATATCAAATACATTAAAATATAGTCTTGTATTAAAATAACTGGATATTCAAAATATGATAATAGGGAATATCTATTCACGTAATTGTAACTTGCCACTATCGTATAACTGCAATATTAAATTATTAGTATATACACGTATGTACATATATACATGTTAAAATATACTTTTTATTGTTGTTCTAATAAAATATTGCATATATTATAAGTTGCAAGAAAATATAAAATAGAATGATCAAATATTACCTTGTCAATTCTAACGACAGTCCTAAAATAGATATTTGTTTGGCAGACTTTACAGAAATTAATTTAAAGATTTGCGGAACCTTTAATATAAAACACATGGCTATGATGAAAACGCTTAAAATATCAGCTAATCGTTTAAGATTTAGTTCCATTTTCTTAGCTTTTAGAGACTGTAACAGATTAAATGTACTGTTTAACTTAACGAATATTATAATTTACTTATTATAATCTTATAATGTGCCCAATATGATAATCATTATCTACATTGCGCAATGATTATCAAAACAAGTTCATTAACTTACAGTATTAAGAAACTATGTATGTCGTTATATTAATAGTTTCACTTATAAAATTGTAATTACATTAAGAAGAAAAATTGGATACCCTACACTCAGTTATACCTAACTTTTAATGCTAAAACCTCACTAACAATATGCCATATTTATAATTATTTCTGGCATTTCTACCTTGTTGGCACCTAAAAATACAATCAAGTTAATGTTGCATACATATTCCAAGAAATATCTACATACTAGTATAATAAGGATATTACATTATGTAATTTTCCGAATTAAATTTGTGTATGTAATCATTTTATGACAAACTGTGACAGAATTATTTTTGTCAGACATCTTTAGTACATTACATGCGCAGGTTAAATAATTTTAAACGCGGCAACTAAATACTACAATAGTCATTAACGAACTAATTATAACAGGTACTTCCTATGTAGACTTTGAAAAAAAATATAATTTAACGTAAAAAAGAAAGAAAAAAGATAATCAAGTAAGAACATATATATTTACATGTATATTTTGTCTTTTAAAATTAATAATATATAATATAAAATGAAAATAAATATTTATATGAAACTAATTTAGTACCTAACGTATTAAATGAATCATTAATTGTAAGAACAAAAAAAAAGAAAAAGATTAGTGAAACCAAGTACTCGATCGCGTAACAAAAATTCGAGTAGGAGTATGAACGAGTTGACCAATTAAATCGATAGAAAATAGTAACGGAGAAATTTGATTGGATGTTGTAAATTTGCACATAAATCGAAACTTTTTAAATCGTTTTTTAACTTAGCTACAATATTCACTATCATACGAGTCTTATTATCTTTTTTAATTATTTATCAATGATATTATCATTATTAAATAAAATGTCTGTTTATATGATTAGAGTATTTTAAAATATGTGCTACACACAGACCAGTTCTTCTCCGTTTCTAAGAAATTCATCTTTATTCACCGAATGTACTCGAATGGAATCGCTTACTTCGGATTGTACAATTGACAGAAGGAATCTAGGAACAGAACTGACATGGAGTAAGATGAAATGTGTAGTCCTCGCGGTTGTCTTTTAAATATTGATTTGTCTTGCGAATGCAGATCGTGTGACAATCATAAGTGTTATTTTAATATGCAGCTTGGACAACAGCAATGTTATCAATCCAAATGGGCTGCAAACAAAGAAAGATAAGTACGTAAATGAATTATTTTCTGCTTAAACGTCAAAAGTGATCTACTACCTCAGATGCAAACATTAACCCTGCGCCGGGATGTGAGACTTATTCTAGTACACGGCATGTCTTTTCGTCAAGATATTTCAAATATTAGGAATAATATTTTATTATAATATCAATTTTAATCATTTAAATATCTCGAAGTTTTTTCAATATTATTTATTCGTTTATTTAATTGTTATAAAAATTGACATTTTTTTTTGCTAATGTTCTATAACACAAAAGCATATCATTTGGGATTTGTAAGTCCTGTTTAAACATTGCTATTATCACGATATTGCATAATATAACGATCCTTAGATTAGTATTATATTCTTTCGTATATATTACTTACGATAATTGTTAGAGATTTTTACACTTTTTTTGTTTTAACATTCTTATATCAATTAATTTTCAATTGGATTAAGTAAATGTAGAGAAAAAGTGATGAATATTAAGGAATATAATTAAGCCATAAATGTAATGATCTATTCGTGTATACAAATAAATGATTTTATTATATTATTTTTTAGATTAAAATACTCTAGTTGGCAAGCTTTATGGCTTCTAGATTTTATATCAAAATGGACCATATAATGAGTACAATTGGGTATGCAGATACGAAGATGATAAGGTATTCGTGTATTGTTTACAGTTGCTATTTTCAGGTAAGAAAAATAGATTATGGAATGTTCTGTGTTTTTCAAATATAATGTTAATCTTATTTTAAATAAAAAATAAAATGTTGAATTATGTTCCAGGGGGTTACTTGGGACTTCCAGAAATTTTGGCTATTGTAAAATTAATAACAGATATTTAAATAGATTTTGAAATGGACTCCCCACCGTCATGTTCACTCAGTGCTACCGGACCTTTAAGTGATCTTGGTAGCAGTGGACTAGGGGGTTCCATTTCTAGTGATTCTGTGCGTGCTCATCTTGCTATCGAGGTATAATTTCCAATGATTTAACTAAATCTTAAATAAATTCAATGTCTTTAATTAAAGGATATCTTTTTTATTCGTAATTATTTTTAGATGCAAGAAAGCGATATAGAAAGCAAATCTTTATCACAAGATTCCTTTGATTATTCAGATGGTATGTGTGGAGAAAATTTTAATACGTTAAAGAAAGGGCCAGGTTGGAACGATATAGATGGTAAATTGGAGGTGGAAGTTGTCGACGTTGCTATTAAACCGCCACCAGAGTTTCAAGATAGTCCTTCGCCAGCTGATTCTGAATCTTTTTCCGCACCCATTCTTAATTATGAACAATTGTTGCAACACAAAGTTCCACAATGTATAGACGAATTTGCTAATAATTTTGTAAAATCTATTATCGAGGAGGCATTGGCTATATCTTGTAGAATATCATGGCCAGAAGGAAGGATAGTGACTGCATCACATCCTGTTCCTGTGGTAACGCATAACACACATAATCCTAAACGCATATGGGCAACAGATTTCTTGACACCTTCTTGTCAAGGAACTACAACCATTACGATCACTCCGTATAATACCTTAAATCGTCCAAATTCACGATGTTCTTTAGCTTCTTCGCGTTTGTCCAGTTCCCATAATTCTATAAATACTACAGGATTAAGTCATAAAGCTGATGATAGCAGTTTCATAACTTCTGCTATGTCGCACGATGTTTTGACGACTAGTGAAATTAGTGACATGTATAATGTGCCCTTTGATTCTGATATTTATACTGTACCGATAGATGTAATCAGGCCATTGCATGATCTTAAGACACCACAAAGGCCTAAGCGTCATAGACATCATCGTAAGAGAAGAAGAAACGTATCCGCTAGTTCACAAAGTGAATTAGTAACGCATATTCAACAGGCCAGACATTATTGTGGAAAATCTCGTGCTGTAACGCATGTTATTAAGTCACAAAGATTGCTAGCTGAAATGTGTTGCAATGAAGCTGGAAATGGAAAACGTCATAGTGTTCCAGGTACATCTGGTCGTCATGGATCTAGAATATCAAATGGACATACACATAATATTGGAGAACCAATTCATATGACATTACACGAAGTTCGGCAATATCTACAAACATTATATTCAAGCTCCAGTGATTCTAGTGAAAATAAAATTAAGCGCGACAAGGCCCCCATAGGGCATACGCCCATACATCTTGCAATGCCAAAAGGTGTTACTGTAAATAATAATAATAGATATAGTAATACACATACTGATTCTTCAACTGACACACCAATTTCTAATAAGAGTAGTAATGGACTGATTCATAATAATAATAATAATAATAATAACAATATTAATAATAATAGTAATATTAAGAAGCACAAGAAGAATTCATTTGTCAGTATTAAACATAAGAAGGTAAGGGAAGAACCGCATAAAGAGAAGGCTGATTCTGAAAGGGATAAAATTAAAAAGAGTCAACGAAACTTTTCATTAAATTTAAAGCAAACGCTGTGCAATATCTTTAGATTCAGACGCTTGGGGTCTCCCGATCATTTCGTAGAAAAAAGAAATAGTATCGTGCAGGGTGAAATTGTTGAAGAGGAAGAAGGAGTCGATTCTGACCAACACGTAAATAACAACAATACCACATCAGAGGTAGATACGTCTGCACAGAAAATGCCTTTTTTCAAACGCGCATTACCACCTCTGCCAAAAACTAATGGGCAAGTAGGAGTAGAACAAGCAGAAGAAGCTCTTACAGCTATGGTATCCAAATCAGATTCTCCGAATTCCGTACAACAAATGCCAACTTCTGCTCCTCGATCTGAAGAAGAAACAGTAGAAGATACAAGTATCGATTTTGCTGCTAGTATTGAAAAAGTTAAAGATGTAAGTTAAACGTTCATTTAACAAAATTTTTAAAAATGTAACATTCATGTTTCATAATATTCATATTCAATTTCATAATATTCTTTCTTTTATAGTATGGCTGGTATTGGGGACCTATATCAGGTGAAGCTGCAGAAAAAATATTGTCGAACGAACCGGATGGATCTTTCATTGTTAGAGACAGCAGCGATGATCACTATATTTTCTCTTTATCATTTAGACTTAATAGTTGCGTGCGACACGTTAGGATAGAACATGATCAAGGTAATAAAAATTAATTTTATTATTAGAATTAGTTGCAGCAGTTCATTCACATAATGAAAACATTTCAGGTACTTTTAGTTTTGGAAGTTGCACGAAATTCAAATCCCATACAATCGTCGATTTCATTGAAAATGCGGTAGAACACTCGAGAAGCGGACGTTATCTTTTCTTTCTTCATCGACGACCAGTGTTGGGTCCGATGCGAGTGCAACTTCTGCATCCAGTATCCAGATTTAAACAAGTTCAAAGTTTACAGCATACATGTAGATTTGTCATCTTAAAGATGGTGCGCAGGGATCTGATCCCAACGTTACCTTTACCTCGTCGCCTCATCGATTATCTTAGCACACCTCATTACTACAGCGAACAATTGGCTGAACAAGACGAGCGAGCAGAATCTCCTGTTAGTTCTTCGACCGGTGAATTGGAGAAGATCTGTTTCACACCGCAAGGCCTATCGTGAGGTACAAATATGTAATCTTACTTTTCATTTTGGTGTGTATATGCCAAATGTTTAGTGCTAACAAAGAGACTTAAAACAATGTTATCTTGTGCAAGAAACATAAGTATTATATAAATTAGGAGTTTCCGGTAAGGGTAATTGAAGTATGCTTTATCATTTACATCTGTGATTATTGTTTTTACAATTTTGGTGTATGACTTTATAGTGGATATTTTCTAATACCGAATCGATTTTCATTTGTATTAAAAGGTAGTAAATGTTATCTGTACGAATTTATAGACAATTTATTTATACAATTATTTATGATTACGAAGTAATAGGGGAAAAATTACAGAGTAATATAATAAAACAAAAAAACTATAAATATAGTCGATTAGAGAATCATAAGAGATGCAACGTTATCAGCATCGATCTTTTTCAAAAATAATTTTGATTTCAAATTGGTAACAATCTCAATATAATATATATATTAAATGTACGTAAATAGGCTGTCAGATGATCGTAAAATTTGTTATGATGATGATGATGATGATGATGATGATTACGATGATAATGATGGTGATGATAATGATGAT
>NW_015148999.1:1094237-1112596 GCF_001465965.1 Polistes dominula
TGATGATGATGATGATGATGATGATGATGATGATGATGATGATGATGATGATGATGATGATGATGATGATGATGATGATGATAATGATGATGATAATGATTATTATTATTATTATTTTTATTATTATTATTATTATTATTATTATTTTTATTATTATTATTAATTATTTTATTACTTATCTACTATAGTGCTCGTCACTTTATATTTTCATTCGTATGATGATTTATGTTCAAATTTTTTTTATCATCTGCGATAGTCGCTTAAATAACATTTACAATATACAAATGCACAATATTTATTTATAATTACAGATCGATTAATTGATGATAATAACTCCTCTTGTGCCATAATTCAATCCTACCTTCCAATCTAAAAAGCTTTCAACGTAGAGTAATAAAATTTCAATTAACTGGCTAATCTTTAAAGCACATTTCATGGACGAATTTGAAATATTCTTTGTTTTTTTGTTGTTGTTGCTTATTTCATCTTTTGAAATAGTCTTCTGCATACAATTGATTACAGAATTCCGATTACGATACATGTACGAAGTTATTATATAACATTTTAAATCAATACTATGTTAGTATATTTCTTGGGATACATTATGTCATGAAGTCAACTGAAAAAGATGATTTTACAAATTTCATTTACAACTTTAAAATTAAAAAAAAAATATTTCAGATTTACGAACAAAGTAATAAAAAATTCAATGAAAAATATAAAAAAGAACAAATAATAGACTTCGACATACTGTAATAACGAAAGATATCTCATAATTTAATAAGTGAAAATAGTTTTTATTTAAACTTGGACATAATGGTAAATTAATTATAAAAAAAAAAGAAAATTAGTGATTGGTGCTATATAAAATGAAACAGTTTTTATTTCTTATATTAAAATAGTTTAATTAAAACATTCAGAGTTATCATTAAATGTTTTTTATGCTTAATGGAAGTTGACAAAAGAAAAAGAAAACGATGTGATACATTTGATTAATTTTTATTAAGTTATATTACTAAAATCATATAAATCATGCATAACTATTCCTTATGATTTAAATTGATAATAATGATTTATTTAAAAATGTTTTATTTTATTTTTTATTTAAAAAAATTTTTTTTGTTCTAAAGTTAAATTCTTTGAATCATATTAATTGATCGTTGAAAATTTATCAAAAGTAAGGAATATAGTTAATTAAATAAATGGACTTTTATAAAACTTTTATAATATTTTATTCAATGTTTTACATTTATTTCCGAAAAAAGCGAACTCTGTAAATCAAATTTTCCTCTTGTTATGTAATAACATAAGTTGTGATTGTTACAAACCCCCTTTGAAAAGGAGAAAATTTTTATTCCTTGATGTTACATAGAATTTACACAGAAATATGAGTAGTAATAATAGATTTTTCAAAAAAAAAAAATAAAAAAGACGTTTTTATACAAAATGTACACTTCGATGTTAAAGGAATATGCTAATATCATGCGTTGTTGTTTCGTCGCATCTGTTGTTTAGTATGACAATGTATATATCATACTAAATACATTTATTTAATTTTTTTATTCACTTCTATAAGATCTAGATTAAATTGATCATAAATTAAATCGCGAATTACATGTCCAGATTTGTAATCAAAGAGAGCAGCAAGCAAGCAAGGCTATACACATACATATTGCTCATAAATTTTGTTTGCATCTCATGAACTTTAGAGTAGCACATCGATTTTATATCCAATATTCGTGTAGTAGATTTTCCAATATTAATAAGATCATCTGAAAGAGGTCTAATTCTAACAAATATGAGAAGCATGTATGTATAGTTAATAATGGTTACAGACACCTGAATACCTCGGCCACCAAAGGAGGTATATTAGAGTGAAAATTAGTAACATTTTATAGTGACTGTATTGACATTGATATATGTTGCACATATATTTGTTCTTCTACGAAATCTTAGTCTTATTAAATAATATTATTTTATTTTATTTAATAGTAATTCTTTATAATTCGTTATATAATACGTAGCATTCTATGCCGAGCAGTAAATTTTTTGTGTTCTTTTTTTTTTTATGTTGTACATATATAAATATATAAATATCTATAGTTACGTTAATAATATTATATATAAAATACTGATATTAATTTACGATTACGTTGCATAGATTATTTATCAAATTTATAAAGCACATTAAATGTAGTTATTAATATAAATAAATTTTCTTTTAAATGCAAAAGAAGTATACATTATAAATTTTAATAATTACAAATTGTTATTTATACAATCATGTTATGAATTTAACTGTTTTTTATTGCATATTTGTTATTTGCTTGCTTCATTGAGCATATACGCCTAACTTATATGTTATTATATTTGCTCGGCATAGAATAAAAATTGATTCTTGAGAAAACCAAAGTTAGTAACTGTACTCAAAGTACAACATTTGATTAATTTAATATAATGCAATTACAAACATAATACGAATTAAATGAAAAGAAGTTTTAATTTTATTAAATTCTTAAGTTCGTAATATATTTTTGAATGTATATTTTGACTGTCGAATATAACTTCATATGGTGCATTAATTAGATTATTATATATATATTGGAAATAATTAAGGATTTCTATAAAAAAAAGTAAGATATGGAACTTATTATTTATTTTAATGGAGGAAGTGAAAATTTGTAATTATATATATTTTACAGTTCGTCTGTCTATAATTATAAGAATAAATCGTGCTTTAATAACACAATGTATAATAAGAATGCATACATAACATTAACGTATAAAGTGGAAAGCAATAATGTGATGAAACATAATCTACATCTAAAAGAATTTATTTAATACATGCAAGGTGAGTCACTAAGTTACTATCATTTGGAATATCTTATTTATTTATAAATACAATACAAAGAAAATAGTACTTTATTGACTATTAGAAAAATGAAGTACTTAAATTAGAAAATCATTTAAAAGTTGTATTACTTGTCGTATTAAACATTTATACATTATTTTAAAAAGAAAGCTCAAAATATGTTACAAATTCATAACGTTAAATACAGAGGGTGATCGGTCAACGAACATCGTCTTTGAGCGGACTATAATTGTTAACCAATTACCCACTGTATAAACAATAATAGATTCGTTCTCAAATTATATAAATTTATTTTTTATTTATTTGCGTTATATGATCAATAATATATAAAACATTCTTAATAGTAATAGTGACTTGTCCTAGCACGATTTAATTAATAAAGAATAAAACTAATGTTTTAAATGCATGTTGTACTTTGACTAGAGAACTGATAACATTGATAATTGTCTGTTACGTGTAATCAACAAATGCTAGTCATAAATATCGAATATTAAGTTGGATTTCAGTATTGTTTCTTAATAAATATCTATGCACAAACTTATATTTATTTTCAATTATTTTGTAAACACAATCCAAAAAAAAATGAAATTAATCGTAACTTGTGCAAACAAAAAAAAGAAAAAAAGAAAGGAATGAAATAAACTTATAAAAATATTAGTCTTGTCATTATCTCAATAAGAGTAATTATTTTTAATTATGTCTTAAGGTATCATTATATTGGACTATATAATATATGAATGTAAATGTGTGGGCTTCTCTAGTGTAATATATATATTTTGTCATCAAGTTCGATTGTTGTCAGGGTGAAATGCATAAAAATCGCCTTTTTACGAATGGAGTGTTAAATTTGTTAGGTAAAAGTAATACATTAAATATAAATTATATATATATATATATATTATATATGATTTTTATTATTATTATTATTGTATAAGAGAAATAACATTAACATTGGCAATCAAATAATTTAGGTTGCACAAATAAATTGCCATAAAATTTCTCAAATTGTAGAGTAGAATATTTTTATTAATACAATGTAATTGGATATTTTATTATTTTTTATATTAGTGTATTTTTTCATTTATTTTTATGATTCAGATCGTTTTGACTAAATACATAATATTTTACAAACAAATATTTTATAAATTGTGACAACAAATTCGATATAATAATTGCAAGAAAGATAGTACGATTATAAATTGATGAAATTATAATATATTATGTTGTAATTAAAGTATGTTATTAAAGGAATCTTGCTTTGATAAAATGAGAATTATGAGAAATATACTACATAAATTCTGTGTCAATATTGAAAAGAACAATTTTTCTATCTTACAGCTATTAACATATGTAAATTGTCTTTTTTTAACATTATAAACAAAAACGCACTTTAAACATAAAAAAAAAAAACAAGAAATGGTATGTATTTCATTATCTTACATTTGTACCATAATGTCATCACGATAATAAAATAAATATGATTTTCAAAATTATAACATCGTCTATATTTTATATAATAGATAAATAATAACAGTTACATTAAACATAAGAATGTATGTCTTTCTTTAGATATGGTTATAAAATTTGTAATAATATTAAATTATAAAAATAATTTTATTCAATTGGAAAGCTTAATTCACGTAATAATATTTAATAATGTCTAATGAATAGACATAATAATAATCGTTAAGTAGAGTTAAGTAGAGAATATCAATAATTATACTTTTAATAAAAACCTCTTCTGAATTAATTATCCCTTCTTAAAATAATTTTTATATTGCTATATACAAAAGTAAGATAGAAATAATTCGAGAAAATAAATATTACTGTATGAATTTACACAGAAAACAATAAAAGTAGATATAAGCCACTTTTCTTCGGCATTAATTTTAGAATAAAAATTAGCATAACAAGATAAATAATGTCATATTAAGATGGTATTCCAAGAGTTTTTCTAACAAGTTTTTGCGCGATTCTCTCAAACTCTGATCTATCTTCTCTCCACATTTTGGCAGCATCAACATTTGCTCCGCTTTCATCGTTGGGTTCAGCAAGCATACTCACTACGCTTAACAATATTTTTTCTACGCTTTGAACTGGACTCCATCTTTCTGCGCTACTCTCATATCCCATTGGATCATCGCCGGGAGCATGTAAGATGCTTATGCATACTCTTCCATCTGCATAAACTATAGGTAAATACAATATAAATAATTATGCACGCCAACTTGAAAAAATAAATTTATATTCAATATAAAAAGACATTTACTATTAGGGTGAAATATTTCACAAGTGAATTGCATTTTTGGTGGACTGAGAGGATAGTCAGATGGAAATATTAATTTAGCTGGAAATACGCCACCTTCAAAGCATGTTCCCTCTGGTCCTCTGCACATATATTTAATATTATTTAAAAATGTTATAATTTATGTATAAGATTTCTTTAATGCGTTAAATGAGTAACACAATATTTTTAAAGTTTTAAATAATATTGGAAAATGTAAATATACGTACGTAATTAATGCTTCCCATTCAAAAAAATTTTCTTCGCTTAGTGGGCCAGCAATTATACCTTCTGGTGGATTTAAGGTTAACTCTGGAAAGGTATTGCAATATCATTGATTTTTATGTCTTTTGTAGAATACTATAAATATCTTAGAAATATATTGTATAAAGCAAGACAATACGATTAAAATAAGAAAAGATTGACTTTCTTACGCTTATACTCGGCCATTAATCGTCTTAACGCAGATCCAGCCATTATTTTGACTTTACAATTGTCATATGTCTCGTCCAACGGAATGCAAATAAGAATTCAGAGTGCGATAAACTTGTATGTCTCACATTAGAAGCGACAAATTCACTGCATGGTAAGGAAAATTTGCTTTAATCTACCTTATCGACGATCCCAATGTTTTCTTTAGTGTGATATATTGTAACAGATAACGCGGACAGTATAAATACAATTTTGTTTATAAAGCCTACCTTCTTATTATTAAGTATATAAGATGCTTTTATTATTTTCCATGTTATATATGGTATATATATATATATATATTATATATATATATAATCGATGACATACGTGATATGAATCATACATAAAAGTGAATAATAATATCGTCTTATACACGGAGGGTCTTATATATCTCGCATTATATGTATTGTATTTTATCCGTCAAATTTATTAATGTAAAATGATTTATATCGAAAATTTTCAAGTTGGTACTAATTCACTGATCAGTTTTCAAACAATAACAACTTAGTGTTTGTATCACATGTTAGGTTAAGTTTGTAATCTATTTTATAAACCGATGATGTGAAAGTGTTAATAAAATAATATTTGTCGATAGTTTTGTGCATCCGTATTAATAAAGTGTATTAATATGCGTAGTTATTCGTTTTTGTTAAGGCAAAAATTATATATAAAAGACAAAAATATAAAATAACAATTTTGCATTTGTACGCTATTTTCATCGTAAAGATTATTTTCTATTTATGAAATTTTAATATTTAGTTGAAAAAACATCTATTTAATTTATGAAAGATTTATAACAAGTATAAGTATAATATATTATGTAAGTATAATAATAAAATATATTATGTTTATAAAACTACAAATGATAAATATTAATACATATATTTATTTTTTAAAGAAAAATCAAAAATCTTGTGATGATGTCGATCAACGTTGTTAAATTTACTAAATTGAGAACATCTACGAATTCTACATTTTGGGCTAAATTTTCGGAATTGAAGATAGATAAACTTCGATTGGATGAAAAATCACATATTAAATTATGGGGAAGTTATTCTCTCGATGTTCCAGATAGAGAAAATAATAATCCTTTATTATTGGACTATACTTCGTTTAATGAGTAAGCAAGAGTTTATTACAAATTTATATTTCACGCATATAATATTAATTTCTAATCATTTAATTTTTAGGAATATTGAATCAAATTCAATTAATAAATCAGTAATATCTTACGGTTATATGGTTAATACAAATACGTATGAAGCATTTAGAAAGATTGATCCGCAGAGTTTTATAGATTCTATGGGAAAATGTATTATCGATGACATTACGTCTGGTGAAGCATTAACCGAGCCATGGAAACTTTCCATATTTTTATTATTTTCTTATGCCGATTTGAAATCTTATAAGTTTCATTATTGGATAGCACATCCTACGCCTTTGTCTTTGCCAGAAATGTATCATGAAAAAATTCCGAAATCAATAAACGACATTTTTTCGGAAAACCAATTAGATAAATTATATGAAAGTTTTCAACAATTGGATTACAAACAAAAGCCATTTTTTTCTGTTTTTCTATTCAACAAAAAGAATATCGAAGTTAATACTTTAAGCAAAGGTATCACATATATTAACGCGTGTGAAAATAAAGTTGGGGTAATATATGATTTATATTACTTATTCTAAATAACATTGATAATATAGATTAATTTAGATATAAATATAGTAACTGATTATTTATGTTTATTTTAGATAGATTGTGAAATATTTTTTGCGTTCTACGATCCATGCAAAAGTTTAGAACCTGGTTGGCAATTAAGGAATCTTTTATGTCTATTATTTTGGCATTGCCCCACACATTCTTTTACAAAGAGTATACAAATATTATCTCTGCGTAAAAATGATTTTAGAACGGCTGTTGTATATACTTTGAAATGTAAAGAGTACGCGGATCAAGAAAAGGTGAAAAAATCTATATCCGGCAGTCATTTAGTTGGATGGGAACAGAATGAAAATGGTAAAATGGGTCCTCGAATTATTGATTTATCTGAGAGTTTAAATCCGATTAAGTAAGTTCTACGAATATCATTATTTTTAAATTCTATAATCTATAAATTATTATTATTATTATTATTATTATTATTAATATATAATATACAGGCTAGCAGAAAATGCAATTAATTTAAATTTAAAATTAATGAAATGGCGGCTTGTTCCTGATTTGGATTTAGAGAAGATCAGTAATCTCAAATGTTTATTATTGGGTGCTGGAACATTAGGATGTGCAGTAGCCAGAGTACTCATTGGTTGGGGTATTACCAACATTACATTTGTGGATAAATCAACAGTTTCTCATAGTAACACTGTAAGACAAAGTCTTTACACTCACGAAGATGCTGTGCAAAGAAAATTTAAAGTAGATGCTGCTAAAGATGCTTTGCTTAAGATTCTCCCAACAATGGTAAATATTTTATAAAATATATATTAAGTATTTCTAGTAAATACATTTTTGTGTTATTTTATGTTACTTGCACTTATATTCCATAGAATGTACACAGTATTAACTTACAAATTCCGATGCCTGGACACGTAGTCGGACAAAGTATGTTGAACGCAACTAAAGAAGCTGTTGAAAAGTTAGAAAATGCCATTGCTGGAAACGATGTAGTATTTTTACTATTAGATTCACGCGAAGCTAGATGGTTACCAACTTTACTATGCGCAGTAATGAAAAAAATAACTATTAACGCAGCTTTGGGTTTTGATACTTATATGGTACAACGACATGGAATAAGAAATTTGACGGATAGTCCTGTATCTGATATTACCACACTAAATCCTGATGGAAAGGATCTTGGGTGTTATTTTTGCAATGACGTAACCCAACCGGGAAATGTAAATTTATTTCTTAGAAATAATGTAATAATTTATTGGTAAATTATAAAAAAATAATTCTAAATATTATTCTAGTCTCAAACAGATAGAACTCTTGACCTACAGTGTACAGTAAGTCGTCCAGGATTGTCTCAAATTGCTGCAGGCTTAGCAGTAGAATTAATGGTCGCAATAACTCAACATCCACAAGGGTTAGAAATATTTCATTATATTTCCTAATAAATGTTATCAATACGCGTATTAATAAAAGTTTAATGTTTATGCAATTTATAGTTTAGAAGCTAGGGCACTGGTAACTGAAAATAAAAACAACGTCAATTCAAATTTCAACGGTAACACATTAGAAGGATTACTTGGAGCTATACCGCATACAATAAGAGGATCTATTTGGTCATTTGAATCCTTTCTGACTGTTACCCATAGATTTTCTTCTTGCGCTGCGTGTTCCCTACCATTGATGTTGGAATATAAAAAACGTGGCTTCCAGTTCATACTCGATGCTTGCAATATACCGAATTATTTGGAAAAATTGTGCGGTTTGGAAGAACTTTTGAATGATTCAGACTTAGATAAGGTAGAAAGCAATAATAATATAATAGAAATGCAATAATATAACAAAGAAAAAATAAAAATTAATTTTTATTGGAACATTTTGTATTTTTTTCAGCTTTGTAATTTTTTAGATGATTCTAGTGAAGACGAAGAACAATTCAGATTGATGTCAATTTGAATCAATTGCTCTCATATATCTTTTACTTTTTATTCTAATTTTATTGTACATCTTACTATACATTTGTATATTTTTTCTAATCAAACATTTAAGTAGATGTTAATAGGGAATTTAAATATTTATTAATTTACATATGTACTTTATATACTTGCGATATATTATATAACGTGAATATAAATATTGTCTGTTTCAATCGAATGATAAATAAACATATTGTTTATGTATAAACAAATGAAATTAAGGAACAAACAATATAAGCATTCATTATTAAAAAAAACTTTTTAATTTAAAAAAAAGGAAAAATATCAACATTGACATACATAACGCAGTTAGAATTAAAGTACGTGCATACAAATCGATTCGTTGTCATCTGTTGTTAGTATTTTATTATTTTTTATTAGTTTCTTAAGCGTACACTAGTGCTGTCTAAATTCTCTTAGTCCATTTTTACTTTTGTAAATGTTTTAACATCACTATCAAAAATTTTGTTAGAAAAAAAGTTTTTTTGTATATTTTCGTTTTAAGACTTACAATTAGTCGTTGTAAAAACAAATTTTTTTCCTAATGTCTGTCCAAAGAATCAACAAATGATCGATCTATTAAACGAATCTATGTATTTATTTATAAGAAAAATTTTATTTGTTATACTTTGGTATTAAAAAATGTAACCGTTAGATAAATAACGATTGTTTAAAAAATTTCGTTGGAGAGCGCTGGCATATACTGCTGCGTATGTAGTTGAAAATTTTGCCAGTAGAATACGCTAGTGCATCTCGAATTCCATGCATTCCAGCGTAATGTCGAGTACTGGTGGGGGTAGTGAGTCTACCTCTCGTGTCAAACGGGTTGGACTTCGTGTGTCCGCCCGCATACCATTAGATTTCTATCCTTTTCAATGAAAATACATGTAAACGGTGTTATCGCTAAGTGAACATTAGTTTCTTTAAATGGTTTTACCATACTTTATTATCTAAACGTCATTTCAATACTTTCGGGTAAGTGACATTATTTTGATCACTCAAATAATATTAAATAAACCGACTTTACGAGGAAGGAATGCGTGTCTTGCTTTTTTATGGCACGCCACACCGCATTCCTCTTTTGATTCCCGCGAACGCATCGTAACTGTGAAAAGGATTACTTTTTTTTTTAAACCTTAAACAAACAATTAAATTCCTTCTCATCGACATCGAATAATAAAATTCCAAATTCATTTACCGATTAAATAGATGATCAACGCATTTCGAATAAATATTGTAATTATCTACCATTCGATCGTTGCAATTTTAATTCTTACTTACCGCGATAGGTAAAACGCGATGTTCGATAATCGTTTTGCAATGATCTGTGTATCGCGATAACTGAATAGACGCGCATTTTAATGACAAATTTAAGAAAAATATCATTTTCGATCAATTTTCTTTAACAACAAATATCCAATTACAAATAATATTCGTAGAAAATATTTTAAACATTTTCTACGATTACAAAGATACATAATTATATTATCAAATACAAAATACAATTCCTTTGTTGTATTTTACAATTATTGAAGATTATCTAAGAACAATGATCTAAAGTTGAAGAAATTCGAAAAAGAGCGCGGTGTTTGGTACCCAAGGTAAAATAAATATTATAGAAAATACAGAAAACAAAAATAAAATTTCAATGAGGTTTCTAAGGGAGCAAGGAGGATTATAAAGGAAGGAATTTATTAAGGGATTATAGGAAAAGGGTAAACTAATGTAAGTGTGTCTAAGACAATAATCACGATAAGAGTCATCGATACTCTAAGGAAATGGAGAAGGAGGAGGAGTTGGAGGTGGGACAGGGGGGAGAAGAAATAGGAACACGATATCGGCGAATTGGTGGAAGATTGGTAGGGGGTCTGAGGGGGTACTAGCAGAGGGATCAGCGGGGGGTCGACGGGAGTGAATCGTGTGCGGGGGTGGGAGGAAGGGAGGGGGAGCTAAAGAGACGGGCCTCTCTCGATGGCGAGAGTCCGCATTCCACAGACAATGTCATGTTTTTTTAATCCCCGTTTGACTTTATTCGCGTCATCTTTGAACTCCTTAAAAGATCATAATAAAAACTTCATTTTCTATTTTATTTTCTTAGTAAAGAACAGAATTGACCATTTGCGCGAACGAGGTGGTTAAGGGTCAGCTTATAAACGAATTACCAAAAGGTAGAACGTGTGAAGGTCAACTGCAATACTTTTTAAGAGGCGCGCCACAATTTTCGCGCCTTCCTTGAGAAGAGAAAGAGAAAGCAGAGGGAGAGGGTGGGGGTGACGAAGAGCGGAAACGATAAAAAAAGAAAAAAAAGAAAGCTAGAGGAGAAAGAAGATATATATTGTTCGACGATTGCTGCAAGGAAAAGTGAAAAATTATCAAAAGTGATATGTCGGCCCTCGAAAGCGCATTGGATGTCCTATCTAGAGCTGCTACTATGGTACAAGGTTAGTTGACAATTATTTCAATGAATAATTTAATTTTAGAATTTATTATAATAGTAGTTTTAGTATTTTTGTCATTTAATCTAACAATTTAGTAGTTGATTTATGTGCAATATCCCTCTTCTTCGTGTTTCTCGTCTATTATTTAAATAATTTATTTATTGATTTTTTTTTCTTGCCTCAATTCTCTTTCTTCTTATTTTTTTTTTTTTTGTAAGAAAGAGAGCCTTTTTTATTTTAATTTATGCATCTATTTATCTAATTTTTATTTCAATATCCATCAGATAATGTGACTCATGTATTGCGAGATAATTAAAATTTTAAAAATTCGCGGCCAGCCGATTGTGGCGCTATCTGACAAAATTGCGTGGTACGACTGTTGAATGCAATTTTGCTTATATTTAGGCGTCGCGCACTTTAGCGCGTTTTCGCCCTTCAACGCCAACGATTATGAATGACTACGTTCTTTCATTTATATACTTATGTACTTATGTGTGTATATAATAATTACGATGATAACAAGGAGAAAAGATTTAACAATGCATAACTTTTCGCACACACAATATATACGTACAAGTAGCGTCTAGTTTTTGACAATTTATAATTATGCTTCTTTCGTCTCGATAATTTGCTTCCTACTTTTTCGAACTAATATTTAGATTTTTTTATTATTATTACTATTATTTTCACTTGATATTAGCGCGTGCGATTTAAATGATGAATTGTATTCAATACGTATCTTCCAATGAGAAATAAAAAGAATAATCATGTAGTCGAAATATTGAATGAAGGGCTGATCGAGATAAGCGTTTATGGAAAATATTGATATTAAATGTTAGAGAATAGGACAGGGAAAGAAAAAAAAAGAGGAAAGAGAGAAAGARAGAAATAATATATATCACTTAGATTTTTTATTCTCTATATTATACGTGAGCATATAAAAGTAGCACAACAGAAGAGAGAATTGTCCATGTTCCTTTTGAAAAAAAGATATATATATATGTGTGTATTGTATGAATATGCATGTATTGTAACGAGAACACATGCAACTATGATTAATTCCTGATATTATTCTTATATGCATATGTATCGTTTAACGTAAAAATACGTTAGAATACGAATCATTTAAAAATTCGTTACGCGTGATTTAGTAATATCTAATTAAAATGACATTCTTTTTCTATAAACAATAAATGTGTTCCGTTTGTTTGAAAGTGCAATAAATTTTTTTGTTTACTTATTTGCAGGTTAATGCCTGCTAACATATACCTTTTTACATCATTATATACTTCCTTTGAGTATGTTATATTTTGTTGATTGTACGGAAATATTTCATAAACGTTTGTCCGTTATGATTCGTCTATTTCATTGATATTTCGTTCAAGGTGATTATTCTTTTTCTTTCAGAAGAGGAAGAAGAAGAAGAGAGTCGTGAGAATGGATAACTCCGCTAGACAGACGATGAATCGATCGCAACTTTATCGAAGCATTAATCTGTGCCAACGACAGCCATATAGTCATGCGGGTTGTCTTGCTAAATGATAAACAACAACTACTGTCTGACTTGAGAGAAGATATTTATTTTTGTAAGTAAATCGCACGACTTTTTTCCGCTAATGTTCATCCTAAAAAGTTCTTGTATTTATTGAGTAAAATAATAGACGATTATCAATTTATCGTCTTCCTCTTTGTTGATTATTAAGAAATTATCAATTTTTTTGTTTTATTTTTTTAACGACAGATAAGAAACAATAGAGCAAATAGAGATGCACAAGAATGGCATCGGAAATGTATTTTTATTCTGTATCAATTTTATATCACAACACACGTGGTACTTTCAAAGTTCGTATTTTGCGGTTTGACATGGTAGACCCGATTATTGTTATATGAAACGTGCGAATAAACTATCAAAAAATCGCATGGGAAGAATTTACGAGACCGTATATCGCTTTAGAAAAGACCTTTTAATAAAAAGACAGATTTACCGCGATTATTCGCGTACTTTTACACGACATTTAACATAACCGACGTATTATGATATACCCAGATAATATCCAGATTTTTATCATTCACTAAATCTCACGCTATTAAATTTGAAAACTTTCGACGGGAAATACTTTTTTATTTAATATTGTAGGATTTCAGGTTGGATTTTAAGAAACTAACCCGATATGGATAACACCACAAATTCAATCCCACAATATCAAGAATTCGATATTATTTAACAGAAAATTGTGCTTCGATGAGTGTCATATTTTGGCACATTGCGGTCGTTCAAATTGGACAGCGGACTGTAGCTACACATCCAGCATGTCTTCTTTCCCTTTTTAGCTTTTTCCGTTCACAAATGCTGGTCCTTTGGTTATAAACCTGTTTGCTTGTCTTTCTTGATGATCCTCTCACGGCTATTAGGCCGTTTCCTGTCTCCTCTTGAGAAGCAAACTCGTTTTCTCGCGTTTGCGCATGTGTACAACGATAATAACATTCCTAATAAAGAGAATTTAAGATTATAACATTTAGATTTTAGCATTTTTTTCATTCTAATTTGTGTTTTTAAACCAAATAAAAAGATCGAATCTTATAAATTGCGATTTCTCTGACAATATTAAAAAGCTTTTGAATTAATATAAAATAGCAATCCCCTCTTTAGTCAACCCTTAACAATCTATTATTATTGTTCCTTTATAAGTTTCCTATGAAAAATAATGTAACATATTAATTAAATGTAGGATTTTATCATTTTTATAGTTTATTTAATAAATATTTATTAACTTTTCTTAGAAAGAGTAAAAGGATGATAGAAGTAAATATATGTATAAGATTATATTATATATAACTTCCTAACATGACTTCTTAACGTAACTTCTTAACAACTTCTTAGCAGAACTTATCGTTCTTTTGTTAAGCATATATTGGTCTAAGAGCTGGCTACATAAAAATGCATTTGTCTGGTTCAAGATTCATTTCTATTGAAAAAAGTACCTTTGGTATAGCTGAACATAAAACTGCAAGTCTGCCATCGCAAAAATGGGGCCTAAAGCGGGGGGAAATACGATTGAATACGATTGAAGTACGATTGAATACAAGGTGAAAATGTCCGCGTTAAGAGACTTGCAAAAGATTACTCTATCAGTAAAATATTTTCGAAAATACCTTGTAGAAAGATTTTTTAGAAGCCTTTTTGAAAGGTTTAAAGCTTTTCAAGAAATGTTTTAGAATTGATTTTTGATAAATTTGATTTTTTTTAAATTAATTTTTACACCCCTTTGGCGCGCTCTGGCGGCACTTTAACCCCGAGCAAACTGTCTACCAATATTTTTTCGCGATTCTTTAATATAAATACAAGCTTTTTCCATAATTAGAATCCGTGAACCTTATGATTTTTTTGACACCTAAATGTCACGTTTTCAATCGTACCCCCCCCCCCGCTTTAGGCCCCAGTTTTGCGATGGCAGATTTGCAGATTTATGTTCAGCTATACCAAAGGTACCTTTTTCAATAGAAATGAATCTTGAACCAGATAAATGCATTTTTATGTAACCAGCTCTCCGTCTATATGAGCTGTTCAGTGCACACATCGATTAACTCCGTAAAACAAAAAGTTGACAAATGCGATGAAATAATGTATATTGTTGTATTACTTATTATTCAATGGCCAACAAAATTTTGTCGTTTAATGGTGTTAATCTTTATTATTCAGGAAAGTTATTATAAATATAAAAAGTTATGACTATACCAAGTGCTTTGACACTTAAATTTAAGATTTTTCAAAAAGTGGAGTTAATCGATGTGTGCACTGAATGGCTCATATAGGTGTCATCCCTTTCTTGTCGTCCACTTAAATTTAACTATAAGAAAAACATTAACGTACATATTCAATAATGATCGTTACCGAATATTTATATCTTAACCATTTGTTGTTTTTACATTTATTCACGCATTCATTTATAAATTTTTCCCAATCCTACACGTTTAACCCCTTCCCGTACTTTAGCGAGTCTGACTCGCGATGAAGATTTTTGCCCAAACACGAATATTGCGAATCAGACTCGCGAACAGATACTTGGGTTCGTATTCTGACTATTTACAAACAGCTTACAAACAAACATCACTCTAGTCCAGTGGTCGGCAAAGTGGTGGTCCGCAAGAAAATTTCACTGATCCCTAGAGAAATATGGAATATACTTACTCATCACGTTAAGTTATGTTTTAAAATGCATTGAAACATAATTCAATTCATAACAATACATAGCTTTCATAATTTGGTTACAATTAATAATTTCATTTTATTAACGAGGTACATTTTATGTGTTTTTAGATCATAATTTTTTTTGTAAATATATTTAACACTTAAAAAATCCTATTAATGGTCCGCGGGATTTAAATTATGAATTGACTGGTCCGTGAGGTCAAAAAGTTTGGCGACTGATGCTCTAGTCTGTTTAGCGCGCGTCGATGCCTACCGCTTGGGCCTGAGTTTCGTCGAGCTAAATAGCATGGGAAGGGGTTAATAATGAAATTTGTTTTGATTTATAGAAGGTGGACCCAAAACAATAGATTTGCATCGTAGGCAAAGTAGTACGAGACGTAAGGAACGTCGAATGGACCCTATTCAAAACGAAGCACTTGACATGTCTACGAATAAAACCGTCACTACGACGTACCACAGACCCAGTATAATCATATCTCCTACGTCGCAGTCTGGTAAGAAATTATTATCATTTTCAAATATAATTCTTATTATTAATAAATATAATAGTTAAATAACAAAACCAAACAAGAATAAACAGACAAAATATTTTTTTAATTTTTAATACAAAATAAAAAATAGTTCATTTCATTTCTCATCTTGAAAAGTTGACAAATTTTTCTTCCAAAAATTTTCTATTATTATAGGATTCTAAATCGACGAAACGTTAAATATTTCATATAATTTTGTATCGTCAATCGTTTTTTTTTAGAACGAATGAAGAATAACTCTTGGAATCTTTCGTCTTTGTAATGAGTTTCTAAAGTTTTATTGTCTTTTCTTAGGGTGAAAACGTTATGTCTCGGCTGAGTAATATACTTTGTTCGATTGAATGAAATGCATTAAAACATAATGCAGATGTTGATTACGCGATGAATACTAATACGATTGGTTATTATCAAACAAATGCTTTTATAATTGAATATTTAAAATGTTTGTAAGGGATTCGACGTAAACAAAGAAATTAACTATTTTTATTTTAAAAATAGAAATTATAATTATCGATATTTATAAACGTTAATTTTTTGGGTACTTCCGTGACAAGATTTAATCAAATTTGGTTATAAGAAATGAACAAAACTTTCATCTTTCTTTTTATTTTCTTTCTTTCTTTCTTTTTTCTTTTTTTTCGTTTATAGTAAGAACAAACGATTGGGATACGATAAATAGGTCAGAATCATCATCCTCAAATGACACCAGTAACGGCAGGAAAACGTGCAGCATTTATGATTCAGCGATAGACGAACACTTTAAAAGATCCCTAGGTGCTGAAAAATACGCGGCAGTTTTTCATGCCACCGGTGCTGACAAAGAAATTGGTTTAAGTGGTAAGTTCAAACAATATTTTTCTATTTCCTATCTTCGTCGTCGCCCCCTCCCCTTATTTACTGTCGATTATTAAATCACACGTTGTTTCTTGTATTTTTTTCTTCTTCTTATTTTTTGCAGTCGACGATCACTTCGCAAAATCGTTGGGTGATAAATGGACGACGTTGAAGGAGCCAGTGAATGGAAGAAGTTCCTCTAATCACGTATCAGTTCCCGCGGGAGACATCAATTCCTTCCCTTCCTTTCATTATTGCCCTTCTTGCGTTTTCCCCGATAAGGTTGGACCACCATAATGGAACTTCTTTTTGCTTTTGACTGGTTACACGGATATGGGTAGAAATGTTTTATGCGTTTACCCGTACGCTAAATATTTTAGAGAATGATTTTTTATCATTAATATAGTGTATATAGTAGAATATTTTCGTAGCTCGCGCCATTTGTTGAAGTTATTATTATTATTATTATTATTATTATTATTATTATTATTATTATTATTATTATTATTATTATTATTATTATTATTTTCATTGTTAACGTTCGTGCGAAAGTTAAAAAGAAAGAAAGACGAAAAAGAAAAAGAGAAAGTATTTATTAAACTTGTCGATGAACGACTTGTACGTGTATTTATGTAAATAATTATATGAGTCGTTTATTTTGAAAGTGGCCTAACTCCATTTATGTTCGAATCAAGATATTGAAGGGTTTACGTTTCAATGCAATTAAAAATATACAAACAGGATACTAACGACTTATACTGCTTGAGTGTATCTAAAGGTGTTCAATTTATAGTTTCTGTTAAAATAATGGTAATTATTAAGCGAATAATATGCACTTTCTTATCAAGAATGAATTTAGGCCACTTTCAAAACAAACTTTTTCATCACTTCATTAGTCAACAAATTTTCTTGTTATAAAATTTTCATGATTTTATATATATTATTAAGAAATTGCTTCAGAATGAAAAGATCATGTAAAAATGTAACTATTACAGTAGCTAACTCGATTTTTTTGGAAAATGGAGTTAGGCCACTTTCAAAATAAACGGCTCACATGTATTGCGCACTCGCT
>NW_015148999.1:1112716-1153670 GCF_001465965.1 Polistes dominula
ATATATATATATATATGTGTATAGATGCATATACACGCACAGAGAGATAGTTAAGAACACGTGCATACACATTAACAAACACACAAGTATACAATTAAATTTTTCTTAACGAGAAAAAGAAAATACATGTATGTGTTGAAAAATTTTGAGCCTAACACAGAAACCATTTTTTTCTTCAGTCAAACTTGCTTCTTTTTTTTTCTTAAGTAAAAGTTTGTTTTCTCGGTAAGACTCAAAAATTGTTCAACTTATCCTCGTAGCATACAGAAAGAGCACTGCACAATTAAACGTACAAAATACTCTACGTTTTATCCGTCGTTTTAAATGCAATCTAGAATATACAAAGAAATGATTTTTTTAATAACCTAGTAGACATTTGTTTAAACACTACAATCACTATCACAATACAAAACGATGCTTTTTTTTTAATGAAATAAATGTTGAAGGTTGTACGTTTTTTCGCGATTCTTACGAACCTCGTCGATATTTTAGAAGAACGTTGAAAGTGTAGACTATTTAAAAGGAAAAGTACTGATTTCAAATGGTGCTAGGAAGTAGAATTGAAACCCCAGCACACATAGAAGTCAGTGCTTATACCTTTTTTATTTTTAATCATTTGCGACGTTATAATCTTCCTCATAAAGACAGTGTTTGCATATATAGAAATAACAACTAGTAATTTTTAACGAGACGACACACGTTTCATTAATGACCCCCATCTTTTCGTCGAGTTACACAAAAATAAATAAACGAACAAACAAACAAATATTTATTTGAGTAGCTTCTGTGTATTTACATGTGTATTAACGCTAACTATTTAATAAAATGACTATAAAACGCTATCAAAGCAATGTACATCGAATCCCGTCGTGTATTCACGTTTGTTGCTTTTCAAATAAAATCATATGTACAATATTTTAAAATGTTACTTTGTACGAGCAAACGTGTATCAATAGATTTATTCGTAATTATTTTATTCTCGATTAAATTAAAAAGCAAAATTAAAAATAATTCGAATATTAAAAAAAAACACATTAACATCAAAGAAGATCGGAATTGAGATAAACCCGATTCTAACATCGTCCACATTGCAACCTTACAAATTCATACCGAAAAGATTAAAGGTCATCTAAGCGATCGATAAACTTAATCGAATCCTCGAAAAAAAAGAAAAAAAAAGAAAACAACGCGTAGAGAATCGAAGACAAGTATATGACAAGCAACTCAAATAATAATATTACATATCGAGGAAGAGAAGCAAGTCGCAGTTTGGTACAAACCGTGATCTTGCTTGGATCGATATATACCAATGATTTTCATCTAATTTTAATTCCCGTTTCAGTTTGCTACATGCATGCATAAACCACGTTAAACGATCGACAAATGAGTCTTCACTACTTGAGTACGTACCATAGTCCAGTGGGGTGCATTATATTCGTTATTTGGAATCAAAGGAAGAGGATGATACAACCGCGAGAAAAAAATACGAAGGACGTTATTGGGGGATATCAGAGAATCGAAATAATCTTTGTTGTTGTTGTTCCTTTACTATTTTCGTCTTTTTTGTTTTTGGAGCTTTTTTCACGAAGAGATATAGCCGGATGAACGGAAGAAGAACGACGGAAAGAGAGGTACTTGAGATTTACGTGTATCGTCGGTGGGCCCAAACTAACGAGCCAGACTGTCTCAGGAGCGCTCGGATGGCTTCCTATATGCAGGCAGCCTGTTCACTTGCCGTAAAGCAAAATGGTAACTTAATATTAGACTTGAATATAAGTACGGTAATCCCACACCAGAGTCCAAAGTAAGTCTACACCTACCCCGCCCCCTATACGCGTCTCCTCGTTCTGCCATTTCTGTTCTCCTCCGCGTCCCCCTTGGACACGAACGCCCTGAAGCGTAATAATGTAGCAGGACACTAGATATGTCTCTGCTCTCTTTTTATTTTCCTTTTTTGCGTTTCTTTTATCTTTCTTTTCCTTTTCTTTACACTAGGTGCAAATTCCGTTTGCCGCAATAAAAAAAATATAAAAAAAATAAAGAAAAAAAAATCTGCCGATGCTCGATTTAATCCCATCGATGACACATTATTACCTTTAGGAAGGTGAAAAAAGAAGCAGAAATATAATAAGTATGAATGCTCTTTTTAAAAACACCGCGCAAGGATGAGCGAACTTTGCGTCGTTTCGTATGTTTCACACTTACAATACTAATTTGTCTCTTTTGCGACATCGCCTGTATATATATATATATATATATATATATATATACATACACAGATATGTATTGATATACACATATATATGCGTATGTACGATGAGATGCGCAAAGCGAAACCACCTGTTATTGCGTTTCTCCTTTCCTTCCCGCTTTTCCATCGACTCTTTTTCACTGCTTCTGCGAAGAAACTTACACGGTAATTAGAGAACGTTAGATTTAAACTATTTTTCTTTTTTTTCTCATTACAAAATGAAAACAATTCCTCTCGATGACGCTCGAACACAAGGACGTTTCGCGTATCCGTTTCTCCCCCTCAAAAAAAATGAAAATATGAAAGTTCACATTTGAAGATATTATCTTCCTTCCTTCCTTCTTTCCTTCTTCCGAAATATATTACGTCTTCGCGTAGATTAAAAGTAAACGTATGCTTCCCCGAGTGTTATTATTCGAGCAGAAGCTCAACGATCAGCATCAAACTATTATTACTTACGTTAGAGGCACCGATATTACCGTTTGTTCGTGTTTTAAGTCTCAGGCGTATCTTGTTTCGGAGTCAGACCGACCCAGCCGACCGCAACTTGGCATCGTTTTCTCATTTTATTATCTTGCATTACGCGTCGTCGCGATGTTAGTGCAAATTAATCGAAAAAATTTGGGATATCAAAAAAGAAAAGAGCACGAAAAATATGAGATGAAATCGCAACAGAAAAGAAAAAAAAGTGTTAGGAAAGTTAAGTAAAAATATTGTTTATTTTATAATGATTTTAAACGATAAGTTTAGAAAAAAAAAATAATTGTCTAGATTGATCGATAATAGAAATAGTATTTAAGGAAAGGAACGATATCTAGCCGTTGAATGGGGATCGCAAAAAGAAATGAAGGCGGCGCACGTTGCTGCTCGCCTCGCATCGAAATCCCTAAAGTACTCGGTAACGCGAAGAAGCTCCCGAACTTTAATGCGTCGTATTCAGAAGAGGGTCTCTGCCAGATGCGAATCGATTTGTTACAAGAGACGACACGTGCCTTTTCGAACGATCGATTTTTCCTCCTGTTAGACGAAAATGCTCGACTGTATCGTAGCTTTCTCGTTTCCTCGTTCGCGTCATGAACCCAAACGTTTCTCATCGTCGATGTGTGTGACGAATTCAAACTGAATTCTATTATATTCTAATTCTATTAGAAAATAAATAATTAGAAGACGTGTTTCCAATATAAATAATCCAATATAAATAAGATATGAATATATATAATATATAATATTTATATCCTTAAGAGTTTCTTCGGTTGAGGGAATATTCCAATTGGGATTAGATCGTAGATATAGATAATCACAGTTGATAATAAATTATTAAGGGTAAACTCGGAATTTTCGTAATCGTTCGCGGATGCGCGCGTCTACTCGTCTGATATATTCGAATTCGCAGGAGGCGTTGGCGCGCGCGGGGTTATTTGCGTGTTTGGTTCGTATCCTTAGCTCGCGCGCGTCCTGACGCTTCCGATTGAACGATGAAAAGGAAAGAAGAGAGGTTTCTGTAGCGTCGAGCTTATAACGCTGTGGGACTTCGGACACGACTGATCGAGTGACCGAGGGGGTAGCATCGTAGGAATACCCCTCTTCGTATCCTTGTGTGTTTCTCTTCTCTCTGTATAGAATTACGGTTCGAGGCGAGCGCGCTTATTCCATCCCCACCATTCACCCTTCCTGTACAAACGCACAGAGGATGAGGGAAAAGAGACTCTCTAGTTCCTTCTCTTTCTCTCTCTTTGCACCCTACATCCTACCCTTCTTTCCCCCTCCCTTCTTTCTTTTCCATAATATACTACACGCGTAAAAAAAATGCGCTCGCACGCTCGCACGCACGTACGCACGCATCCAACCAATCAACCAACCAACTAACCAACCACGCATTCATCCACGCACACATTTGTTTTCTCTCCCCCTCTATCTATCTAGAGCTTCCCCTTCTCCCCACGTAAGAACCCTACCAAACTCTCCACCCCCTTCCAGTGACTCCTCGCGTGCGTGAATCATGCATATCGATTTTGTTTCGTTGGTACGCCACGTTCGGCATTCGAATACACACACGAAACACACACGTACGTATTACGTCTTTTGGTGTATACCACACGTCCTCATCCGTTCCCTTCTCCTCTTCGCTCTTCTCTACGCTTTCTTCTCATCTTTTCTCTTCTTTTCTCCTCTCTCTGTCTCTTTCTTTCTTTCTTTCTTTCTTTCTTTCTTTCTTTCTCTACTCTCATTTCCTCTTCTCTTCTCTTCTCATTCTGCAAAGCCCCGGGGTCCGCGCGTTTTCGACCCCCTCTAGCAAGTTATGCGCGCACAGTGAACGTGCCTACGATGAAGCAGTATACTATTCTTTTTTTCGACAATGTTCCCCATTCCTTTCTCCCTCTCTCTCTCTCTCTCTCTTCGTCTAACCTCTCAACCTCCTGCACCCCGTCCGTCCTTGTGCTCCCCATCCATCGAACGTACCCCTCGAATCCTAGCTCCACTGCCCCTTTTATTCTACTACCCGGACAAGATGTCCCCGCGTGAAACGAAACGTGGTCGAGAGCAGAGATTCTCCCAAATAAGACGACGAGGGAGGAGGATCGAAACGAGAATGATCAAATGTACGGGGGAGATATAAAAAAAGACAATTTCCAAATGATTAAAAAAAAAGAAAGAAAGAAGTCAGTTCGCAAACGCGATAAACTTTAATTCATATTATTCAAAATTAATTTAAATGATTTCAAAAACGACGATGCATTCTAAGACGCAGTAATATAATTTTGAAAAAAGTGAGAATAATTATTAATATTTGTGAAAAAACTAAGAGTTGAGAAAAAATCATCGGTTTCTTGACTCATTCGATTTCATATGGACCCCATTCGTATGTGTATATGTGAGCATATTTAGAAGCGTTTCACGACGTCCCTTTCAGCCCTTCGTCATCATATGAACAAAACTGCTGCAGTACTCTACGCCTTACTACTACTGAACTTCGTAATGAACTTCTTTTGTCTTTGTTCACCCTCTCTTTCTCCTTTTGTCCTTTTTATCCCTCTTTCACGCGCTTTCCCCCCTCTCCACTACCGACTACTTTACTCATCGACTACCATCCATTCATTCCTCACTTTCCAACCAAACCAAAACCTTCTCCTTCCATTTCGTTACACTTTTACCTTTATTCCCTTATCCCCTTCCTTTTCTTTTGTAAATTTAATTATTCTATAGTTTAAACGTAAATGTTCATAGAATTGTTTAAAAATTAAGATACAAATACGATTAAAGAAAACATTTTCGATTCAATGCTATAACAATGAATGTCGCAGGTAATTCATTTTGTATTACTTTCGTTTCTTTTTGTTAGAAGAATTAGAATAAAATTGTATATGTAGTGAGAAGGTATCGTGTTGGTAATCTTATGAAAATATCGTTTTATCGATTCAAGATTAAAAGGTGAAGATTATCAATAATATATTAATAAAGTAAATTATAGCAATAAAATATTAGAGACGCATACAAATATTATATTCTTTCATATCACGAGAAATTTAATAAAATATTAATAAATTTAATTATATTAATAAAATACTTTCGTATATTAGAAAGTTATTTAAAAATATCGAAATATATAATCATTTAATTAAATTAAAAATTTACAGAAATCAAAATAAGTTAGTTTGGTAAATTTACTATTATTACAAGTATATTTACAATCCTCCTGCAGATAGGCAACCTACGTGGTAAACACGCTGTAGGAGGCAGTGTTGTTGCATATTTCAGACGTTCAGTTGCATATCGATATTTCGATATTTCGATTGAATTTATATATATCGATATTACTATCGATATATTTATCTCTACTGCGCGGACATTGTTGCTTATATATATATGTGTGTTTAGAGTATGTATCGTTGGCAATGCATTTAATTTGTGATACATATATTGACTAATATTGACATTATGGCTAGTCCACGTACTCGGCAAATTTTAAATCAACTTAAAGTTAAAAATGAAAATAACGTAAGACATTAATTACCAATTGAAATTTTATTGAAATGAATTACGATTGTCTACTATCATTTTATTCTTTAGAGGTGTTTCGAGTGTGGTACACATAATCCACAATGGGCTTCAGTTACATATGGCATCTGGATATGCCTTGAATGTTCAGGAAAGCACAGAGGACTTGGAGTTCATTTATCATTCGTACGATCCATTTCTATGGACAAATGGAAAGAAATAGAATTAGAAAAAATGAAAGTTGGCGGTAATAAACTAGCACGAGAGTTCTTCGAAGCCCAACCTGATTGGGATAACTCTATGCCCATTTCTCAAAAATATAATACCAAAGCAGCTGCATTGTACAGGGATAAGGTCAATAATAACGTTTACATTCTATATTATTATTAATAATCTTTTGAATGCTATGGATGCTTATATGCATTTAATATAAGTTGTCAGCGTAGACTATAAACGCATATATGCATTTGTCGATATGAATGCGAAGAAGTAATGTCAGTTTGTGAGTGTTAATTATAGTTTCAAGTTTTGTCGCACCTGAATTATGCTGGAAAGAAACTTTTTAGCATTATTTTATTTGGGAGGAAATGATTATAATTTGTTATTAGCTATGCCTGGTATAATTAATCAATGGAACTAGCGCTAGCAATAATGTATTCTATCCCTGCAAAGCATTTTAGTTAAGAATATTCACCATTGGAAGGGTTAATTATATTTTAATTAATTTGTTTTACTTATAGATTGCTACATTGGCGCAAGGAAATTCTTGGAGTCCTACTGAATCCAAAGTAACTGTATTTCAATCCCAACAACAATCGGAACAACAAGATCAATCTGCTTATCAAAACGATATAACTGCCAGTTATCAGAACGCTAATTCCCCTGCCATTAAAGCTCAAACTGAATCTTTTTTTGCTAGAAGACAAAGCGAAAATGCTAATCGTCCAGAGTAAGTAATTCTTACTTTTTTGTTGAAATTTTGTTCTTATTTTATTTATTTTATAGAAATATACCGCCCAATCAAGGAGGTAAATACAGCGGATTTGGTTTTCAAATGGAAGCGCCTCCTAAGAGTATGTCTCAAGAATTCTTTGACAATGCTGTATCATCTTTAAGCAGTGTGAGATAATTTTATATCATTAAAGTTAATTTCAACATATGTATCTTTACATATTACTTATTAAATTTTCATAAGTATTCAAAAAGCTGTCTTTGTAGGGTTGGCAATTATTTTCTTCTAATGCGTCCAAAATAGCGTCTAAAGCTACTGAGAATGCCATTAAAATTGGAGAACTTGCAGCGTCCAAGGTTAATATTTCATTAAATATTTCATTATTATTATTTTACTAAGTTCAACAAATAAATGAAAATAATTATTAGGTGGGAGATTTGGGAAGGAAAGGTTGGGGCGATATCGGTGGTATGAATACAGCAGAACAAAGTCAATATAGCATCGGAGAACACTATCAAAACTCACCAAATGCTTACCAAAATAATATGGACAAACAATCAAGTTCTAATGAAAAATCATCTTTAATAACTAGCCCTAGCGCAAAGTAAATATATTATTTAATACATCATTTAAATAAATTTATATACATATATAGAATAATAAAAAAAAAATTAAATCTGTTTTAGGAGTCCTACTACTTATCCAAGTTTAGATAATTCTAACTGGAATTGGGGCGATGAATCAGAACAATCAAACGATACATCAATGAATGTAAACTTCCCTTCAGGAAGTTAAAAATAGGAAGTTAATAGCACTTTGAAAGTGTCATTTATTTCTATCTTCTATGCAGATTAATGGAATTATGAATCTACAAATAATTTCACAAGGTGAAATTCAAAACTAAAAATGAAAAGAAAGCTAATTGTATTATCTTGTAAAAATTATTTTACCAAAATTAGTAGTATTTAATTATTTCTTGCATTTATTATAAAAAGCATTAGGACTAGTATTAAATATAAAATATAATTTATTCTCTTATAAATTCACATCTTTATAAATGTGTAAAGTATAACTTGCCGCATATGCACACGTATATATACATATATACTCATTTTCCAGTAAATGTATCTGCTACGTATAATTAATTTTAACAATATTTTATCATAATAGATACGCAATAATTAATTAGCGAGGTTGTTTTATTGCAATTGCCAAATGAATCACATATGTAATCTATAAAAGAAAGAAATTATACAGCAGCAATGGAAGTAAAATAATATAGTTCTATAAAAATGTTTATAACAGTTATAAAATATATATTATAACATTACTGTTATTAACAATAATTTATTTTATTATAAGTTAAGAAAGCGTTAATATAAATTAATGTAATTGCTACCACACTACAAAAAAAAGATTCCAGTGATGGTTACAAATGTGTAACGCTGAACCCTTAATGGAAATCGATGCATTAAAAATATATGGCAATGATAGTAAACATATTAACATGATTTAATTAGAATAAAATTACATTAAAAATAAATATTTACAAATTCAGGATATTTTTCAACATTATTTATTTATTAGCAGCTTTTCTGTAAAATAATGAAAGTAATTGAATAAATTTAATACAAATTTCAACAGAAATATATAAAATTATAATATATTGATGTAAAAAAAACTACTTACTTGCCAGGATAAGTTTTTATATTTTTGTTACGAAGTTTTTCTATATGTAACATAATTTCTTCTTTTTGAGGTTTAGTTGTAATTTTATAGTCAATTTCTGTCAAAGTTTTGTATAGTATATCTTGATTCAATTCTGAAAGATTGGTGTTTTTCATGCCACAGGACAACTTATAAAGATAACGATAAATTTCTCTGAAAAGAAGAAAAGAATATAACTGTTTTTACAGATAGAATACTAAAAAATAATTAATTGTTATATATAAAATTACCTATAGTCACTTATCTTGTTGTCAAAAGAATTTTTTTCGAAAAGAGATATAAAAAGTAATGCTTGCCGGATCATTTTATTTTTCTTTTTAATTAGTTTACTTTCTATCCAATCATTTATTAAAGATTTTTTTTTATTTACGACCTTAGATTTAATTTTTAAACAATTTATCGTATCCTTAATATCATCTTGAGATTTATTAGTGAGAAATGTAGATATAGCAGCTACATTTTTATGCCCATAAAGTTTAAGACTTTTTAATAATAAAAATTTATCATTTTTAGACCAACTAGATTTAAATGCAGAACTGCATGAAGGATTCTTAATAACTGATTTATCATTCATTATAAATAGTTAATTAAGAATATCTTGTTTTTATATATGTAAGGTCCCCATAACAATATCAAGCTATACTGAAAAATATTATTATTCTCACATGTCGTTAAAGAACTTTTCTGTAAGACTTCAGCGTAGGAAACTTCAGAAAATTAAATTTTACTGGTAAAATAAATGAAGACAAAAATATCCCTAGTCAAATTGTAAACAAGGAAAATACTGTTAGCTCTTACGACACATATATATTTTATATTATTATTAATAAACACTTGCAATATTAAAATAACATTTTATGAAAAAAAGACATCTTTTACTCGTAACAATTAAAATTTAACTAATTTTAAAGTTAGTTTTCAAGAAAACGCAAATGAATGAACATTTAGGTGTAAAACCACAATCATTTTCGATCGATTGCAACACTCAGTAAAAATAATTATATTACGACATTCGAGAATTGCATTATTTTCATATTAAAGATAAAAAATAGGGGAAAGAATTTATTTTTACTTGAATGAAATTATTATCATGTCAATTGAAAAGAAAGAAAAAGAAATAAAGGGAAATTATCGCTAAAATATTACATGATCACATTAATGAATACAAGCGTGCGCAATCGATATGCGCAATAGAATTGTAACAAGTTGCGTATGCGCAATATAGTCAGGGGATGTGGACTGCAGTAGGGAAGAATACTTTGGTAGTCTTTCCTCACTTGACCGGCCATGATGTTAAGCGCCGTATCGAGGGCAGCCGCTGGGGCTTTAAGGGCCGTCAAACCCACCCTTTTTCAAAATGAAGTTGCTAAAGTAGCTGCTACCGTATCAGTGGACAGTAAGTAGATTGTAGTTTATTATAAATACTTCATTACTCCATATAGAAAATTCCGATAACGTGTAACATCCCTTTTTCCGCTATCTCCACTGTCTCCATCGTAACTTTTCTACATAAGAAACTATCCCTTTTAAATATACGTTTTAAATATTTATTCTATTTTTTTCGTTAAAGAATAAAGGAGAAGAAAATTTTGATCTAAGAAATCGCTTTTGAAATTGTCATTTACGAATATCTTTAAATGTGCTCTCCGTCCTAACGATTATATAATTGTATTATTCGAACGGATCAGTAAGATACTATTGTAACCAATATGGCGATTATATAGTCTGTCGAATTATTCTTGCAAGGTAATACTTCTTCAATTTATTGTACATCGAAAATATTTAATAATTATGAAACATGCGACTTTTTAAATCCCATTTTTAAATCTCCGAAAATATTTCATACTCTCGTTTCATTGTGATCTAATGACAAGTAAAGTACTTTTCATTTGTTAAAATTTAGTCATGTTTAAAACTTTACAGAAGAATAAAATACGAATTATTAATCATTGATTGTAATAGTCAAGAAAAACTATATAAATCATTTTATCTGAAAAAATACTTCATATATTTTATATTATGTAACAACATTTTCATAAGTGTTATGTAGTCCACTTCTATTGTTTAAACATCAGACTTGATTTATAAATTTGTTATTTTACAATCAATAATAAATAGAATTTATTCAATACTTTCCGTTTCTAATATTAGACGAATTGATTTTATTTTTAGAGAAAAACTATGCCAAAGCAGCATCAGCAAAAGGTGCTCAAGGCAAAGTTGTTGCTGTCATTGGTGCCGTCGTGGATGTACAATTCGAAGATGCTCTTCCACCTATTCTTAATGCATTGGAAGTACAAAACAGAAGCCCCAGGCTAGTACTGGAAGTAGCCCAACATCTTGGTGAAAATACTGTTCGTACTATTGCTATGGATGGTATGTGTATTATAGTTGAAATATATTAAATAATCTTTTAAAATGTTATTTTTATATAACTGTCCTATTGTAATATATTTATAGGTACTGAAGGTTTGGTACGTGGTCAGAGTGTTTTGGATTCTGGTTATCCCATTCGTATTCCCGTTGGTGCTGAAACTCTGGGCCGTATTATTAATGTAATTGGCGAACCCATTGACGAACGTGGTCCCATTGGTACCGATAAGTTAGCTCCTATTCACGCAGATGCACCTGAATTTGTAGAAATGTCAGTAGAACAAGAAATTTTAGTAACTGGAATTAAAGTCGTAGATTTACTTGCTCCTTATGCCAAAGGAGGAAAGATTGGTAAGATTCAAATAATAATTATAATCTTGAATATACTACAATTCTGTTTATGCTGCTACGTATCATTTTGTTTTTTTCTTTAAATATAGGTCTATTTGGCGGTGCTGGGGTTGGTAAAACTGTGCTTATTATGGAGCTCATTAACAACGTTGCTAAAGCTCATGGTGGTTACTCTGTATTTGCTGGTGTAGGAGAAAGAACGCGCGAAGGCAACGATTTATATCATGAAATGATTGAATCCGGTGTTATTTCCTTAAAGGATAAAACTTCTAAGGTAGCACTTGTATATGGTCAAATGAACGAACCACCGGGCGCTCGTGCTCGTGTAGCTTTAACTGGTTTGACTGTTGCTGAATATTTCCGCGATCAAGAAGGACAAGATGTACTATTGTTCATTGACAACATTTTTAGGTTCACACAAGCTGGTTCAGAGGTACGCTATTAGTTAAATAAAACTTAAACATATAATTCAATTAATACTTCAATATGTTTTCCTAACGCTTGTTAAAATTATTAAGTTTTGTATCTTCTTTTACATTTTTATTTAGGTATCAGCTTTGTTAGGTCGTATTCCATCAGCTGTAGGTTATCAACCAACCTTGGCAACTGACATGGGTACCATGCAGGAACGTATTACTACAACCAAAAAGGGATCTATTACTTCCGTACAAGCTATTTACGTACCTGCCGATGATTTAACAGATCCTGCTCCTGCTACTACCTTTGCTCATTTAGACGCGACCACTGTACTGTCGCGTGCTATTGCTGAGCTTGGTAATAACTTTTTTCTTAACAATTTATTTATCAAATTTTATATCTAGATAATTTCTAATGATTTTAATTATCTGTAAATAGGTATCTACCCAGCTGTGGATCCGTTGGATTCGACATCTCGTATCATGGATCCCAATATTATCGGCACTGAACATTATAATATCGCTCGTGGTGTACAAAAGATTTTACAGGATTACAAATCCCTTCAAGATATCATTGCTATTTTAGGTATGGATGAGTTGTCAGAAGAAGACAAGCTTACTGTTGCACGAGCCCGTAAAATTCAAAGGTTCTTATCTCAACCTTTCCAGGTAAGAATTATCTCATTTTTTATTTTTATTTATTTTATGTATTAAGAGAAATTATTTCATTAATAAAATATTGTTAAATAGGTCGCCGAAGTATTCACCGGTCATGCTGGCAAGTTAGTACCATTGCAAGAAACTATTAAAGGATTCCAAAAGATTTTAGCTGGAGAATACGATCACCTGCCAGAAGTTGCATTCTATATGGTGGGTCCGATCGAAGAAGTAGTAGCTAAAGCTGAAACATTAGCGAAACAATAAATTGTATTTGTTAAAAGTCACGCCATAAAGGTACCATAATAAGTCTATGAGAAAAATCATCAAACGATTAATCGTTAATATTTTATTTGTGGTTAACAATATAAACATTCTTGCAAAAAAGAAGATAGTTCATATTTTAAAACATTGTTTAGTTTTACTTTCTGAAATAAAATATAATTATCGAAATATACCATAAATATATATATATATATATATAATGTAATAAAACTTCATTCAAAAAATTGTTAAACTTTAATGAATGTAATAAGTAAACAGAGAAATTTTATACAATTTGCGCCAATGTAAATTTCGTTTTTTAAAAATATCCTCATTTACACTTCATCGCAGTGATCATATTGTCGATGACATATACAATTTTATGGTATATGTTAGATATAAATAAAAACGATTTAAAAATAATAAACCCTTGTAAGATAATTTTAAACAAAACTATGAAACAGCTCATATTTTGTCCATTTATTTCTTCTCTTTAATCTTTTTTTATATAATACAAAAATATATAAAAATATTTATTTACAACAATGCAACACATTTGTTACAAAAACACTGTAGAAATTTGTAAGTGTTTTAAGTATGACAATTAACTTTGGTTCTAAAATCTAACATAGGCCTTTCTAATTTGTATACATCTTTTAGAACCTAAAAAGAAATCAATTTTATATATTCAAAAATAACTTTTCATTTGTATGTTATATTAGATTAATAATAATAATTACTTTCCACTGCTCCATATTTATAGACATGACATTTTGAATATTCACATGTGTACCAGTCTGTTTCCTTTGTAATATCATTTCTTTGGAACAAAGTTGAATTACAAGTATTCCTGCATCATCTATAATAACAAAATATAGTAAATAACTTAATTATGCGCTCATCAAAACTCAAAATATATAATTACCTTTAACCAATTTAATGAAACCATCTCTAACAAGAAACGAAACATATAACATATTTTCTATCGTTTTACCAAAATCATTTGGATTTAAAATTAAACAAAAAAAGTCCAATGGCTTTTCATTATTTTTGTAATAATATTTTATAAATTTTTTTATTTTATCTACAGTCTCCTCTACACTTTCCTCGACCTTGTTAACAACTACCACATTTTCTGGCGATTTCATCACAGCTTGAGATTTGTTAACAGCCACTCTTTTATTAATTACTTTTTTCTCTAACGGTGCTAATGAACCTAAAAGTATATAAATTTCCCTTGCTTATAAATTACTAAATTTATAATTATAGCTTATAAAATTACCTAGCAAAGTTGTATATTCAGGTACTCTTTTAATATATTTAGTTACTTCTGTTTCTAAAACAGACCAATCTGGATTTTCTAATAACGTATCTGGGAGCTTAAGCATGTGGTATAACTGAAACATACAAATATATCAATCATTGTATCCTTTATACTATACATCTACTTAGCTAATTTAATTAAATTCCTTTGTGCTATAACAATATGTAAAACTTGTGGTGAATTTTAAAAGTCAAACATAAAAAACACCAAATACAGTATGTAGGTCCATGCTTTAAATCATAATACAAGGGGATTAAATGCTTACAATTTTAGTTGAAAAATCTATGTGATTGTATGAACTGATATTTTGTGTTAAAGATTTAGTACATTTGGTTATAATTTTAGATGATATATTGATTGCTTCAGAATCAAAAAACATTTCACTCTGATTCTTCACTGCAAAATAAAAATTATATTTTTTTAGTAGAAATATTTAATTCAATGAGATACATCATTGCACATAAATGAAAGTATAATACTTTTTTCATAGAGGCTTGATTCAAGAACAGCGTTATTTCCTTCCTTCAAAACTTCTTCTAAAGTTCTAAGATCATTTATGTCCAGGGATTCATTTCTTTCTTCTAAAGAATGAAAAAAATGAGATAATATTAACATTCAATTAAAATCAATCACAATATTACTTACGAAGAGACAATGCGCAAGACAAAGTTTTCCATAAAACTTTTTTTCTTTCATCAGGTGATCGAATTACCGAAGGCATTTCTAATTCATCAACACCGTCTGACATTTTTCTGTTCATTATTTTAGACAGAAATAGAAACTTTTTAATATTTTTTTAATTTATTGTTCTAAGCCTGAAAAATTATTATAAATGTAATGTATTTGTATATTGAACTTAAAAATATATAAATAAATGCTATGATCAGAACCCTACTTGTATCAACACAATTAGTTTAATAACGAATATTATTACTAATAAAATAAATAAAATATGTGTTATAAAGATTTATAATTAATAATCACACCACTAAAGAATGAGATAAACAATTGGTAAACTTAACCTTCTACGAATTTTAAGGAACTAGGATCTAACAATAACTAACAAACTTAGTGATTGTAGGTTAGGTCAAATCGATTTTTCGATAGTAAACCTAAGCATCGATTAATTTATTTATTCATTCATTTTATAATCGAAATTAATAAAAAAGAAAATTAATTGAATAGAAACAAACTTGCAAGATAATTACTTTTATCTAAATTGGAATTGCATTGATTTGTTGTATTTTTTCATTATTATGAGAAATCTAAATTATATTCTCGAATTGTTTTGAGTCGTGAAAAAAAAATTATGAATGGAAAAATATCGATCCAATATATCTAATAAATTAAATAATTTTTATTAATTAATAAAATGTGAATAGTTAAAATATGAAATGTTATTTAAATTGAATATTCGTCCGTTTTGTTTTCTATTTATGAAAGATATATCTAACTGCAAAATAGGAATTTCAGAAAAGCAGGTGGGCTTGCTTGGATGGTATCAAAACGTGTCTCAACGTTTGACAGTTCATCGCACGCGTTAGCAGTTTTCTTCGAGAATAGAAATAAAGAAATATATTATGGAAGAGAATAACGTTAAAGTAATATGTTTGGAAAGAAATCTTAACAGAATAATAATAATAATAGAATAATTAATGAAATATTAATAAGACATATTTTTTAACAAATTAAATTTTCAGACCGATCAGAACAATCAAGATGACTCAGATTCTGAGGTGGACGAGGTTGAGCCTAGGCTCAAATATGTTAGAATGCGAAATGATTTGCAACATATTTTACAAAATGATGCCGCCAGTTGTATAGCTGTCCATCCTAAGGTAGAAATATTATTTTGTTAATATTTATTATCTAAAAAGATATTATTTATTGAGATTAAGAGGTTAACTATTCATCATTATATATACTTTAGTTTCTTTGTTTGGGATCTCATTGGGGTATGATACATTTATTGGATCATCAAGGAAATAACATACAATCTAAAAGTCTCCAAGCACATACAGTCGCTGTCAATCAAATTTCCATAGATCACAATGGTGATTTTATTGCGTCTTGCAGCGATGATGGCAAAGTATTTATTTACGGTTTGTACAGTGCTGAAAATAATCACAATTTAAATCTTGGTAGGCTCGTCAAGAGTATCGCCATTGATCCTAATTATTATAAAAGTGGTAGCGGAAGAAAATTTATTACAGGTATTGTCGATTACTTATTCTGTTAACCCCTCATACTATGATTTGAACGTGCAGTGCTACGTGTTTTATTCAGTGTTATATTTGGTGCTTTTTCTATTTTCCTTGTCAAATTCATTGCCACGAGTAAGACCAGTGTTTTTTATGCTTAGACTTTAAAGTGTATAACGAGTCTTACACGTTTTTATAGTCCAAGGGGTTGATAAAAGTATTTCGTTGTGTATAGCGTTGTGATATATGTTATATTTTGTTTGTTTGTTTTAGGAGATGACAAATTGATTTTATATGAAAAAACATTTTTATCTAGAATAAAGCCAACTATTCTATCTGAAGCGATAGGTGGAGTAAGATCTGTAGCATGGGCTGGCCAATTTATCGCTTGGGCATCAGACACGGGTGTTAGAGTTTATGATTTAAATGCTAGATGTTCTTTAGGTCTCATTAAGTGGACTAAAACAGATGAGTAAGTAATATATTCTAAATGAATTAATTTACAAGCTATATATAAAGATATTATTTCAGAAATGTTTTCAATGCCATGTTTCATATAGAGCGCTACCAGAACACTATAGATGTAATCTTCGTTGGTCAGATGATCGAACATTACTGATCGGATGGGTGGATATAGTGCGTATCTGCCAGATAAAAAAGAGATCGATGCAAGAAATGGTTAATAGAGATTTACCCGAATTCGTAGTTGATCCAGGTAAATTGTTTATTATTTACATTTTTTTAATTAAAAAATATTTCTAAATTTATATATCTTATAATAAAATTTCGATTTCAGTTTCAACGTTTCAAGTGGATTTTTATATATCTGGTATCGCCCCTTTAGACAATCAATTGATATTATTAGGATGTTTAAAAGAATTAGATAAAGATGGTAAAAGTCAAAGACCTACTTTGCACATTGTTGAACCAAAGTGCGAAGATTTTTCTGTGATTTGTGCTAATTCGTTGACTTTAAGAGGCTATAAAGAGTACAGTTGTAATGACTATCATTTAGATTGTTTGACTAGTGAAAACAGGTGAAAAATATTCTATATGTTTATCTTATAAAGAGTTTGATTAATTATTTATTATAAAAATAACAAAAATCTTTTACATATTTAGGTATTTTATTGTAAGTCCAAAAGACGTAGTTGTAGCCAGTTTGTATGATTGCGATGACAGGGTTGAATGGTTAATAAGTCATGGAAAATTTGAACAAGCGTTAGAAGCTGTTAGTGCTAGTAACGGAAAAGAATGTAAACGACATACTTTAATTGACGTGGGTCGTGTATATTTAGATCATCTATTGGCTCGTGAAAAGTACGACGAGGCTGGAAAATTATGCTTAAAAGTTTTAGGCCGGGATAAAAAATTATGGGAAGAAGAGGTTGGTTATTTTAAAAGATAACAAAATTTTGGTCACACGTTTATTATTACAAATATTTGACTTAATAGGTTTATAAATTTGCAATGGTTCATCAATTAAGATCTATTTCTTCTTATCTACCAAGAGGTGATGTAAGTCTAGATCCATTAATTTACGAAATGGTTTTATACGAATATTTAAAAATGGATCCAGATGGTTTTCTCGAATTAGTTAAAGAATGGTCGCCAACGTTATACACGGTAGCAGCTGTCGTTAACGGTGTTTTGGAGCATCTTTTAGTTCACAAACAACGACAAAATGTTCTTTTGGAAGCATTAGCGATTTTATACATTCATGATGGGAAATATGATAAAGCGTTGGCGATGTATTTAAAACTAAGACACAAGGATGTCTTTCATTTGATACAAAAATATCAACTTTATAACTCTGTATATGATATGATAGAAGAATTAATGGATTCGGATGCGGAACGCGCAATACAATTTCTTTTGAAAAAAGATAAAGATCAATTTAGAGTGCCGCCTGAAATAGTTGTTCGTAAATTGCAACAAAAACATCTTTACTTATATATGGTATGACACAAATAATTCAAGACTAGAAATTCTAATATAATTATGTGATTTGAACATTATTACTTTATAGTATCTAGACGCTTTAGATAAAATAGACACAAAAGATTCCAAAGGGAAATATCACGGATTATTGGTACAACTTTATGCGGAATACTCCAGAGATAAACTACTTCCACTTTTACGTCGTTCCGATAATTATTTAATACAAGAAGCATTAGATATTTGTAGTCAACGAAAGTTTTATCCAGAGATGGTATATCTTTTAGGAAGAATAGGAAATATATCCGAAGCTTTGGCTCTTATGACTAGAGAATTAGATGATATGGAAAGTGCTATTGCTTTTTGTCAAGAGCACGACGATGAAGAATTATGGAATGATTTAGTTAATTATTCATTGGACAAACCAAGTAAATAATAACTTGCGATATATCCTAGATGAATACATTTTCTCAAGTTTATTTAACATTATGTAGACTTTCTTATCTTTTAGAGGCTATTACATTTCTTCTACAAAACATTGGAACGTATGTTGATCCTAGACTAATGGTACAGAGAATAAATCCATCATTAGAAATACCTGGATTAAAAAAAGCTTTAGTTAAAATGATGTGTGATTATAATCTACAAGTGTCTATACAAGAAGGATGCAAGAAAATTTTATCTAATGATTATTTTAATCTTCACGAGAGATTGGTTCGTTGTCATCAGAAAGGTATACTTATAAACGGTATGTACTTTGGTCGATAAATCATACATTTTTATAAAAAATATTTGTATTTGGTATTATTATTATTAAGCTTTAATCAATCTTTATTTTTAAATCATATATTCTTCATTTAGATGATCAATTGTGCGGAGCGTGCCATAGAAAGATTATTATGGGAGGTACGAACAATAAATATATTTTCTTTAAAGTAATTAGAAATATATTTGTTATAATTGTAAGCATAACCCGAACACGTACAGGTAACTAAAACGCGAAAAGTTTTAATGGTCTGATCGGAATATTTTTTGCAGAATCCAAAAATTTAGTAATATTTTATTGCAAGCATTCATTCCACGAAGACTGTTTACCAAACTTCAAATTAGTAGTATGTAACATTGTTAAATATTAACGTTAACCGTTTGAGTCCCATTAGTCTTTAGAAACATTTGTTAAATTTACTGTGGGAATTTATATAATTCTTTATTTAAACAAATGTATTTTTAACAAAAAATCTGTACAGCTTTGTTGTTCGTGCTACTTGTGGGATTCAAACGGTTAATATCTCTTTTTAAAAATAACATAATATCTTTATTGTTATTCATTATTTTAGGAAAATTGTGTAATTTGTAATTCACAAAAAGAAACATCACCAGGTAGGAAATGATACAGGTAAGATCTTACAAACAACATTGTATATTGTTTAAATTATGGATTGGTATAAGCAAGATACACTCACACAGCTTAGGGAGATGTTAGTTTGTTTAAATAATACATTCATTTTCTTGCTTATTACTATCATTTTTTATATTTATTTGATTTAATTGCTTTACGTAATTTTAAAACATTTGGTTTATTGCAAATTAATTTGTAAATCATAATCATCATACCAATGAAGTATATATAATTCCCTTTTTATTAATTAATATGATAAATAAAAAAATAATATATTTCTTAATTTATATAAACTAATGTAAGACGAGAAAGATAAATTACAACGTAGATTTCATTTCACGTATTCGAAAATAATTTTATGAATTTTAAAAATTAGATTTAGTCATTTTTATACTTTATTATTTTCATTTGAATTCTCTGTTGAAATATCAAGATTCAATACGGATGTGTTACTGTCATTACTTTTCTTTCTGATATAAGATATATCATTTGAGCACAGTGAATCAGTCCAACAATCAGAATATATTGATTCATCGAACAATTGATCTTGCTGTAAATACGTAATGAAAATAATTATTGCATATTTTTTTACCATTTTAAAAGTACATTTAATAATAAGAAAAAAATACTTGATCAACCATCCTACATGTCATGCACAAATGATCAAAATCGCACATATTTGCACGCCTATATTCCATTTGTTGTATAGGTATAGCGATCTTTGAAATTTCATCCGTTGAAATAAAATCCTGAATTTCTGGACATATGGAAAATGCCTTAAAATATTGTATCGTAAAATCTACCACGTGGAGAGGTTTTACTGCAAAAATAATAAAAACTATTTATCGAGAGGCATGAGATAAGTATATCAATAAATCTCTTTGTATAATTGTATAATATAAATAATAATAATTAATTAATGTAAAAATACATTCTATATCGAATAATATAAAGATTTTATTGTATTTTATATATATATATTCTTGTATAGACTGAATTATTCTTGATATTACCATGGATAAATTAAATTATTAATACATAAGTTAGCTTACCTATTAACAAAGTTTGTGTATAGTCGGCTATTAAATGTTTTACTTCAACGTGATCAGTTAAATACTCAATGAATTTTGTTACTTCATTACGCTGTAAAATAACGTCCAATCATTATACATATTTGTATAATAATCAATTATCTAATATACATTGGAAATGTAATTTATACTTTTTCGTCTAAATATTTAGAAAACATTTCCATATCCTCCATCCAATAATCGTTTCGTATCGCTATTCTAAGTTTTTTATTCATTTGCTTTACACTTTCTAAAGATTCGCTTTTTAGCACGTAAGACGTTGATGACCAATTGTGTTCTAATATTTTTCCTTTTGGAGATAAATATGTTTTCATATTTTCTACACTTCCATTTTCATTTTCTATTATACGTTCAATTGTGTACGCTTTCACATGATTCTTATATAATTTCATGTATTCTGCAGGAGTGCACTTCTAAATTGGGAAATTAAAATTAATATTTAATTAGTAAAGAAAATTGGATAAAAAAGGTAAATAAATATAAATGAACAATGTAAAACTAAAACTATTATATTTATATAATAATGTATATAATTTCTCACATATTGGCATGTAGCGATATTTCCATTAATCGTTATGTTTCCAAATGTTAAAATTCCATTGTAATTAATAATCGAAAGATATCTCATAAGTAATAAATTTGTCCCTTCACTTAGTAGTTTTACATTTTGCGAGTATATTAAATTTTTATGATTCTTAACTCTGTTACATTGATACGTTTGAGTTGTTTTTATGTAATAACTATCACCTTGAATTCCCATAAATAATGTTTTTTCATTTAAACTATTTTTATAATAAACGTACCTGGGAAATCAATTCTCTTTATATCATAATAATAAAACAGGAAACACGATAATAGTTGAATTAAAGATAAACTAACTCAGTCCTTTTTTCTTCCAGACAATTGAATTGATTTGTTGCCGAACAGATGACTTTTGATCCACAATAATAATCATCAATATTCATGCAGAATTTTGTATTAATTAAGAAGTCATGTTTTAGAGGACCGATAGTTTCTATGGAAATGCTACAATTTCCAATTGATTCTGTCTGCGTTATTATATTATCTTTGAGACAAATTAACAAAGTTTCTTTGAAGCACAATGCGGCTAGTTTGCTATCATCTAACAAAATATAAATAACAAAAAATTTAATTTTCTAATTAATATTTGTTTGTATATTATATTTCTAATTGTATATTATTAACAAAGCGTTTCTATGTAAAATAAATCTTATTTAATTTCACGTATAAATATATATGCAAATAAATATTTTACAATTATATATAACATACAGAAAAAGAAAAATTTTAATTTACCAATGTGAAATTTAGTAATCCATTTCAGTAGATCAGAAGATTGATTAAATGAATCAGCCATTGAGATAAAAATAAAATAAATTAGCACTAATTTATACTATATAGTGTTGCGAACGAAATTATTTTTTTATATGTAAATATATATTTTGCACGTGCTTGAGATAAGACAGCAAAGTGTTGCTATGTGAGAAAACAAAACAGAAACAAGAAGGGAGGTAAAAAGAAAAGAAAGAAAAAGGGACGATCGAGAATAATAGCGAACTGTGTTAATACTGACCTACATAATACTGATATTAGTAATTTTTTCTGTTTAATTAATTACTCATCTTTAGCTGTACATCTGTGTTATCAGTTATTCTTGCAATAATTAGTAATTTTGAATGTTTATTTATCTGTAGTTGTTTATTATGTATATTATTATTCATTCTCTTACCACGTGTTGTATTTCTGTATTATCACTTATTTTAATAAAGCGTTTATTTAATTAGCAAACAAACTGTAACAATAGTTTATATTAAAATAAACTATGTTAGCAAAATTTCATTGTTTTCAAAATCTAAAATTCGATTTCTATTTCCCGCCAAATTATTTAAATCTTTACACATGATATACACGATCGTAGAGTTAATTATTCATTTTAGTCATTTGAATTATTATAGAATATTATTATAGAATGTTATTCTAAAATATTATTATTCAAGAAATTATTTTATTTTATTTTACTAGTAGCTGATATGACTCGTGTAGTAGTTCATTATCTTATTTTAGGCGGAACATACAAAGTATAGAGCACATATAGAACATTGTCAAGTATTTCAAAATCAAAATAAGGAATTTTATTTGATAAAATAATTTATTTTGATACGTAAAAAATGGAGAATTCTAATCAAGAATACATCGCATCGATTCCACATAAAAATGAATTGCGTTGTATTATTTGTGAAATTGATATTGAAAAAATTCAGAATTTTTCGATTAAATCTAACTATCATTGGCAAATTTTAAAATGCCGGTAAAATTAATCATATTTGATTAAATTATAAAAATGAGCTTACACCATTTTCATAATAAGTGGTACAATTATTATATTTAAAATCATTTAATCCATCTATGTAAACTTTTATATTTTAGAATAATAATTCAAATTCTTAAAGAAGTAATTGTATCGCCAATGTTTGGAACAACTGGTTTAATATATATCATCGCCTCAAAAGAATTTCTTGAGAGCGATAAATTGAAAACACATTTAAAAAATTTGGATATTTTAGTAAATTTTCTATACATTTAATTATATATTATTTTCATATATAATAATATTTTTAATTAACTTATTTTTGTAAGTATGCAGAACCACAAGCAGTTTCGATAGACGTATACACAAAATGTCTCAATTACACTATACAATGTAAAATTGTACCATTATGGAATAAAGTTGGGCAATATTATGTTAACAAAATGAAATTTCATGTATTAATGGAAGAATTTAATGCGTTAAAACTAAAAATTATTATAAATGGTACTCCACCAAATATTATTATTATTATAAAGTTTTAATATATGATTAATTGTACATATAAAGGATACAAAATTTCAGATGAAAATACACGATTACACTTTTATCCGATAAAGATTAAAATACCATATATACAATTGAAAGACTTAGGTTTGTTAGATTCATTGATAACAGAATTTCAAGCGAATGATAATGGTATTATCGATTTAAAGAAATATTGCAAATCGGTTTATATATTGCCTAGGTATTCATTTATTTATATCATTAATATATATATATATATATATATTTTTGTAAATATAATTAATACTATTTTTAATTAGTATGAAAACAGTGAGACTGGTATCCGTATCTAAAAAAATTCCTTCTAATTGTCCTTTTGTAAATTATAATGAGCTACGTAAATATTGGATAGATATGGTATTTATATGATTTCTGTGTATCGTTATTATTATTTACTTTTATAAAAGTAAATTACTATTTATAATATTATGAATATCATATTTAAATAATATTTGTATTTTTAGAATGGCTATTATTTACCCGAAACAGAAGAAGGTATAATATATTACGAAGTAAAATTCCATGCATCTAGAGGCGATAATTTTATATATCCCAGTATATGCGTGGTAAAAGGACCTTTTCAATATATCCCTTGCAAAGATGGAAATAATATCATTTCACAATTTATTCATGATCTATGTAATACATTGAACAAAGTATGTGACAAACAGTTGTATATATACAATAGTAACAAAGAAATAAATCATCCATTGAAATTATCAGACGAGGTACTTAGAATTAAACAAGTCAACTTTATACTTACTATATTACTTAAATAATTTAACATGTTTTTGTGATTATTTAGTTGGATACAAGTAAAGTGAATATTTCAAATGAAAATGTGGATATGATTGATAAAAATTGTAACCAACAATTAGGGCCTACGATTAGATACGAATATGGTATTCCTATAAATTTCAGTTAATTGAAATATTTTGTATTAAAACCTCTTACTGTCATATCTAATATTCATCTAATATTAATGTTGCTATTTTATATTATTAATCTAGACAGATCTAGCAGAACCACGACTCCGTTAAGTGTTAAGAAATTAAATGACAGAGAAAATTATCTAAATTATTTGGAAAGATCTGAACAATCCATGAATTTTAATAAAAATAAACAAATAAGTCAACCTTCTTTGAGTGCTCCTATGAAGAAAACAAAGACTCTAAATGATGAGAACAAAGTGCAAGTAGTTAATGAAAATACTTCCTCATTTTTTAAGGAAATAAACTTATTGTTGGATCAAAATATGCTTTATAAAGTAATTACTTTAATTATTATAATCTTTATCAATTATAATTAATCCAATATTTTTAATTAAGAAAAAAATAATTTATAATAAAAATATTTTCCATTCGAGCAATCTCAAATGAAAGATAATACATTCGCTAAAACAACATTAAAACAAAAATTATTTAACGCGATGTGTACTACCAAATTTGTGAGTATATTTTAGAAATTCTATTTAATGGACTTAAGTGTTTATAATATAATTTAATCGAAGTTTTTATTTTCAGGGTAAAAACATTGATGTTGAAACTTTAGCAAAAAATAACAAGTTAGGTGAAGTATCCAATGTTATTTTAAGCGATTGGTTGTATAAACACTCGATTCCACATAACAGGCAAGCAAAAAAGGCTGACTTAATTGAAAAAGTATTAGAAAAAATAAGAAGTATGAAAAAATATATATAATTTATAACAAAACATATATGTATATATTTTTTGGTTTTTTCTTCTGTAAACGGGTTTAATTTAACATCAACAGCAACAACAATTTCTTTTGACTCAATATCACTTTACGTGGTTTTTACTCATACACTAATAAATAAACATAAAAATCTACGTTCCTTCCACAAATGTTGTTTAAGATTCATTTACATCTACATTATTCAGTAATTAATTAGAAAAAAGAGATCTTCTATTCTTCTAAGTTAAAACATTAATCGATTTAATTATATTTGAAAAAGGAACGCGATCATTAATTTAAATTCATACCTATTTGCCCTTTTTTGGTTTTTCATAATATATTAATGAACGCTGACTAACTGCAATCATCAAGTCAATCAAAACGAAAGCATTTATCTTTTAGAATTTTAATGGCATTTTTTCAAGAATAAAGCTCTTTCTTTTTTTTCTTTTTAATATAGAAAATTGTATATCAAACACAGATAAAAGATAGAAAAGAGAACAAAGATTTGGTACAGTCATAGTTTAGGTCATTAATTTAATTCAATAATTAACAATAATGATAAATATTTATAAAGAATTTCTTTTATAAAAAAACATTTATAAAGAATATTTATCATTATTATCAGTTATTGTGCTAATATAATATATAATTAAATTTTATATGGATACATGTATCATTGGAAATACTAAATACTATTTTTGTTCTTGTTTATTTTTTTTTTATGTTATTAGTGGCAAATAATCGAAACCGTATAAATTGTTTCAATATCCTTAAAAATTAATATTATTACGCTAATTTATTCAACATACGTGTGTTTTTTTTCCCTTATATATCTAACATTACAAATTTCAATTTAATTGTTACGCACCATCGTCAGGAAATTTACCATTTTATGGGACGCAATAAGAGTTTTTTTAGATTATGAGTTTGTAAGAGTTTCTCAATTTTTGACAATTACTTTTTCCATTCAAAATTATGATATCGCTTGAATGGAAATTATGTGCACTACATATTGTCTTAGGTCCCTCGTTCCTCAATCAATTTATATATACAAAAGTTAAGCACATAATAATGCTATTTCAACTAGATTTTAACATCGATACATGCTTAGGTGCGTGAGGCACAAAAGCTATGTGTGTGTGAGTGTTATTGCATGATGTGTAAGTGTATGTGTGTAGTTGTATAAGTATGTTTATTCATTTATTATTTTATACACAAAATTGGCATATTTTCTAACTGAAAGGTCGCTTGATGATAAATGCCGATGAAGATAACATAAGACATAATAAAATTGTATAATTATAATCATTATCATTTCTTAAACTGTAAATTTAATAGAATAACTATTTATACATAGAATATTAGTAATATTAGATAAACATATAGCTGCAATTTCAATAATTAAATATATTTAAAGTATCATCTAAAGCGCACGCGTTCGTGTAATCATCGTTAGGATATTCAGAACGCAAAATCTTGACATATTCTTCGCATTTCTTTACTTTAGATAAGAAACCGCAAGAGGGTTTATTTTATTTATATTATTAAAAGTCATATTAATATAAAGTTCTTATCATTAATTGCATACAAATTATATACCATTACAACAAACTGAATAATTTTAATATTTTGTAGGCACGCATGATCATTGTCGTGATTATAAATCTGATTATTTATTATTATTTCAAAATAGGTCCAGCCGTATCAAGCTACACGGACGGCATAAGAAGAAATCGAGGACCAGTATAATATACACGTAGTGTGTATTATTATCATCAGAGTATGTTGATACTGAACGATTAGGTATATAATTTTTAATAAGAAAAAAAATATCTCTCTGGTTTTTGTTCCTGACGATAGCGCGAAAGGAAGAAAGGGGACGGTGGTGTCAGGTTGGCTCGGTTTGTGGATATAAATGAATTTAACTTGCATCTATTATTGCACTACATATAAAAAAAAAACAACAAAAATGTTAAACAATTTTGCAATTTACCGTAATATTTTTTATACATTTTTCTACCATTCAATATATTTTCTAAGCAAACTGTATTGGATATATTTAAGAAAAATTGTTAGATCAAACAAATCTGCCTATTTTTTTCACTCATGTACTAGGAAAAGATAAAAGCAAAATATTCGTTTTATACACGTTACTGAAAATAAAAAAGATTATTTTAATAAAATTAAAAAAATTAGAAATAAAAGAAAAAATCAAAGCAATAAATAAATAAATGATCGATTTGTACATTTTATTCATTAATATAAAAGAGTAAAATGTAAATAAAATGTAAAATAACAATAATGTCGACACACTGATTGACGAATATATTAAATACAGAGATTAATATTTATATGCAAAAAAAAAAGAAAATTTAATAAAATAACTGGAAAATAAATTATTAGCATATGTTTAGATACGCATTTAAAATTGTTTAAAAGTATGATCATAAAGTTATAGTACTGATTAATAATGTACAATTTGAATAGAAATATTTACTTAAAATAGCGTTAATATTTTCTCGAATACTTGAAAAACGTTAAAACAATGCTATAATAGTCGTAACGACAAAAATAAAAACATAATAGCGATTATAGCAATAGTTGCCAGTACCAATAATAGTATTAATAACAATAACAATAATAAAATAGCAGTAGTAATAATACTAATAATAGCTGCAGTGATAATAATTAAAATGACGATTATTAGTTAATAGCAATAGCTATAATAACAAACTTTACATAAAATCTTGTATTTACTAATTTCGCACATGCACACCTTTGCAGAATGTTCCATTACATGGAAAAATAGATACACGTACTCCACATATAATTCAATGATTATTCACTCTTATTCTAATTTATGTATTTTTTTTCTTTTTAAATACTACATTATGTAAACAAAAAACGATTGTAAATATTATAGTATTTTATAAAGTCTGTAAATATTCTATGATGTGTGTATATATATATAATTGTAATTGAACATCCTGCATTGAAAAAACATCCAATACTGTTGCTAAATCGTAGATGCATCAGAAACAATGCATAGAATAAACAAGTGTACAATAAAACAAAAACAGAATAGCGTAATAAATAAATTTTCAAAAATTCTATTTTCTTAAAGTGTTGTATATGCATGCAGTATACATATACATTATCTTCTTTTTTCTATACTCTCTCTCTCTCTCTCTCTTTCTTTCCTCTCTCATTTTATAGGACATAATAATAGATAGATAAACAATACAGTTACTTTTTTTTTGTAAGTTTAACAATCATAACACATGCTTCGACAAGAATTTATATTCATAAAACCTGCAGCTATTTATAAATAATATAATGTAATATAATATAAAAATTTCTAAAAAAAGAGAGGGAGAGTATGTGTAAAATATGTTTATATTATTTAACAATGTATATATTGATATACACATTGTTCATGCATAAAAACACTGTTATACATATAACTGGATGGCGTATTAATATTTGTGATTAAAAAATTGATTTTAAATAATGTGCAATAATTGATTATCAATATTTAAACAACAAAAAAATAAAATAAAAATGCCACAATACAATAATTAAATTATTAGATAAAAAAAAGAAAAAATTGATAACAATTAGGCAAAGTAAATGTGTAAATAGATTTTTCTAAATTCACATTACTTTTGCTTATCCCTAAGCATTATTCCTGTTTTTTTTCTTCTTCTTCTTCGTATATACATATCTCTATCACTTTGTGTTCTACTTTGATTATGGACGCTACTGTATGGCGTGTTTGTTAACACCGTTTTTCTGTGATATGCAATGCTATCATTTTTGCGTCTGAAATATTATATATGTTGCATAATGCAAGTTTATTAATGAAGTAGAAAGCGATGCAATCATGTGTAGTATAAAGTATAGTTTATACATTCACTTATGTGATCGATACGATTTACGTGTCCACAAAGGATGCAAAAACTATGACTTTGACGACCCACAGGTGACAGAACTCATTATCAAGGCATAATTCCATTTTTTTTTAAATAAAAATTAACTTTAGGTAGATATAATCAATGATATAAATAAAATAACGTTTAAATTGACAAATAAGTTTCTTTAAAAAATATTTCAAGCATAAGAGATAAAATCTATAAGCCTCCACGCATCTTGTGGACTAGTCATTTAAAATTCTCACCTTATTATGATTGAATGTTTCATCTGTTCCTCGTATAGATTTCATTAATAAAAATATAGATAATGTACGGCAAAAGTCTGATAAATTGATAGACGAAAAGAGCATCATAAAAATGTTTAATAAGTCTCTATCATTCCATGTCTGAATGCATTTAAAACTCATTCTCATAATGAGGACGGCGTCACCAGTTTCATTAATAATTAATTCCTGCCCACGGTCGTCTATGTAAAAATACTTACGCGTGACATGGAACAAGAATGTTTTTAAGAAAGTAATAAGAAATAATATGATATAATTAATACGTACTATACGAATATATCTTTGATAAGTAGAGATATTAATGAGTTATAATTTGATGTAAATTATTTACTCACTAAAAACTTTACTGCAAAAAGTTTTAATTCGCTTTGTTTTTTTACTATTTTAAGAAAAACTTGTAAATAAAACTAGTCAAAATTTTCAAAGTTGTTCAGAATGTTCGTAATTTTCTCAAAATATCTTGCTCCACATCTTCATCATTTTCTAAAAGAAATCTCTGCTTAAATGCGGACGGTTTGTCTGTTGCAATAATCGCGCTCTACCTCGTCCATTAGCACCAGTAGCATGTCTTCTGGTATTTCGTAGTTCTCTATCCACTTCTAATTCCTCCAGCTTCATGGTAAGACCAAGCTTTTGTTGCACCGCCAAACGTAAAAGCTGATTCAAGGTCTTCCTATCGTCTTCTGCTATGGTCAGCTGACGTTGCAATTCGTCCACTTGAGTGACATATTCTTCGCAACGTGCAGCAAACATTGCACGTAAACCTGAGAATTATTGTTAGCAGGATTTAACACGAGATAGAGGTGAGTACAAGATTAGAAAGGCGAGGAAGAAGTATATATGAAAAGAAAACAAGTAAAGATGTAACATGTAATAATAATGTTTAACCAAACAAATAATAATTAGTTATATAACATTATTAATATAAAAAAAAAATAAATAAAACGTAATAATAAATTTAACAAGTATGTGAATGTATTATTTTTTAAATCAAAAGTAAACGAAATACCCTGTACTTGAAACAAAATTTGATTAATATATTTAACAAAAAAATAAATGAAAATGAATGAAGCACACATTTTTTCAGTAACATGCTTTGTAATTAAAATTATAACGATTCACCCCTTCTATCTAGTAAAAGTGCAAATCTGACGGCATGCAAGTAAAGCAGTTGCAAAGTCTATCGTTGCGCAACTTAATATAAATAAGAATGTATACATTAATTCTGATGTTTAACATATTTATAATTAATGCATTAATAGGCATGCGCATGTTAGTAAGAAAGAATGAAGAAAATGTTATATTACTAAATTTGCTCGAAAAATATTCTGACTTTTAAAATTAAAATAATCAAATAATATCTATTATATATTCTATATATCTAGTATATATTATATAATTCCCTTTTTTTTTTAAAGATTTTGTCTAGCATCTAATACGTCAAACTGATCACAATATTCAGGCAAACTAATTCATATAAATATAACACATATTTTATTAAATAATAACTTACTTGAAAATGTAGCCGCATTTTCTTTTAACATTCTAAGTTCGTTTCGTAGTTTCAGCATAGTTTCGTTAACGATACTTTTCTCATTTTCATATTTACTCTTTAAATTAGTTAATGCCACTTCTGCCGTATTTTTATTCGACTTCAGTACTGTTCTTAGTGTTGCTATTTGTTCACGTTTGGCAGATAACATCGCCTTTAATTTGATAACTTGTTCTTGCAAATCTGCCACTTCAGCCTTATTTTCATTTACAGATGCTAGAAAAATAAATAATAAATTAAATTTATTATTAATATAATATATTAACAGGTATATTAGTTTTTATATTTTTAGATAATTAAACTTACCTTCACAAACATTACAAATGTTCGATTGGACTCCCTTTATCTTAGATAATTCTATTGTATGTTCTACCGCGCTTCTCAAATGTTTTATTTGATCCATAGCAGTTTCTATATGTTTGGCGATTTCTTTCGCTTTGCTAAGACTCTCTAGATCCTTAATTTTAATATCCGTTTTGAACAAAGTTCTACACCATTCAATTTTACCATTTCCTTCTTCCTCTTCTTTTTCAGGAACAATTTTTTCATGATCGAGGACAACGCGTGAAGGCATTTCACCATTAACGGCGCAAACGTGATGATAAAGCTGCACCAATTCATCCGAAATATTTTGCAAATCATTTTGCGCCGAATCAAGAAAACCACCAGCTTCTATAGCAAGTTTAGAGAGAATACCAACATCGGATTCGAGCTGCATGCTTCTTTGTTCAGTATCTAAAAGCTGAAAGAAAAAAATGATATATAAGTAAATTATGATTTAATATCTATAACAATCCTTAATAATTATTATGCATTGCAAATTTGCTGAATATGTAAAGAAAGGATGAATTCAAGTCAATTTGGAAAGTCAGTTCTAGGATCACATTTGTAACAATCATGTAATCAGCAGCCTAGAACATAATATTTTCCGATAAAATGCACGTTAAAGTATATGGAGTTCGTATTTGAGCAATCGTGCAAAACAGGCTTTATGAGTCTGACTCATGCCGCGCGTTAGCCGTATAGAAAATACATAATAAGAAAGATATAATTCGTTCGATATTTCATTTTTAAGCACATTCTTTTCAAAGCCACGGTGCATAGCCATTAAGATCCGTACGGTTTGTTTTTTTTTTCTTTTTTTTCTTTCTTTGAACGCTATATTTGTATAATATACACAAATGGTGATACATGGAATCACGTATGAAAATAATATTTCCAGTATAAATACAAATTTTAAAAATGAATCCATAGATCATAAAAGTGTATAAAATTGTAGCTAGTAATTTTGGTATCATATAGAGTTAAGATTCATTAAATTTGAAGAAGCAATACACGATAGGCTGTTAGAACACTGAAAAGCAAAATGTATGGATAATTAGAGGAGCCAAAGACAAGTTGTTATTAAATAATTGGTAAATACGTCAAGACGAGCACACTTTCCAACCTTTTCTCGAAGCATCTTCTCTGATTCTGGGATCTGAAATGCCATATAATTTTCTATTCAAGGTTTTAATTATTTTTTTTCAATGATAGCATCATTAGAGCGACACTTAATATTCTTGCCTTTTACAAAAATATAGCTTTTCGTTTAAGAAGAAAATACATTAAACCATTATATATCAGCAAATTGCCTTCAACCATATAAATAAATTTCTTCCATTAAAAATACCAACAACTTTTATTAGAAAAAGACAGAAGATAATCTATGAGAATGTATACCTTATTTCTCAGATTTGTTAACTCTGTTCTTAATTGTTGCGTCGCATCGGATACCGTCAAACCATTCTCTAGTTCGCTTAAATCTTTTTGCAGTTGATCTACTTCGCGGGCAGACATCGTACTCCATTGATGATATTGCATAATAGCCTGAAATATTCATAATATTATTACATTGTCATTAAATATTACATATTATACAAAAATTTACCTGATTTAATTTTTCCATTGTAACTTCTTCATTTTCTTTGCTAGGTAATTTGGAATGAAGATGTTGCAATGATTGCACATGTGCCGTCAATTGCATAATACGTGCAATAAACGTCATTAACTCTGCTTGGCTCTTTTCAACGGCATATTGAGATTCCCGTAAATTCTGGGTTAGATGAACTTTTTCAGATTCTGCAAGCTCCAATTGTTTTTCTAATTTTTTTAATTCATTCAAATGAATTTCAGAGAACAAATCGACTTGTTTATCGGTTGCCGAAGTTCCCGGTTCTTGAGTTTTCAAATCTGCTTCGATTCTGCGTAACGCGGGAGGATCATCTTCGCCATCACTACATATAGTTTGATCTTCGGTAATTCCTCTAATAGAAAGAGCAAGATTACTGAGATTATAAATGGATTCGCTATTGATTCGTTGATCTAATTCTTTTTTAAGCATATATTTAGCTTCACGTTCGGCTTGTAAGGATTCTAATGCCTCTTCCATTTGTTTCTCCGCAATCTTTCTTAAAGTAATTAATTCTTCTACTTGACTATGAAAAACTTCGACTTCCTCGGTTAATCTTCTAATCTCATGTTTGGCACCTTCAAATTCAACTTGACTGGAACGCAGGCCAGACACTTGTTTTTGTAACGAGATATTTTCATCTTCTAATTCTGTACAATCTTGAAGTAATCTAGCTTCACGAAATCTGCATTCGCGCAATTCCGTTCTTAATGTTTTTCTTTCCGTTTCCGCTTGTAAATGATCTTTACCTATTTCTTCCCTTTCTTGAAGCGCGTGATCGCGCTCAGCTTGTACTCGTTCTAATTCATGACGTAACTGTTGACAAAATTACATTTCCAAAATATTGAATGCTGAATCATTAATATTTTAATGTCATAGACCGAGTACATAAAAAGTCCTGTTTTAATTAAATAAGATAAACAAAACAATAACGAATCATTGCTATAAAAAGAATTTTCATTTCAAATACCTGCTTAGTTTCATTTTCAAGTTCTAATATTTGTAATTGTAAAGATGTTTCTCTAGCTGCACTTTCACTTAAAAGACTCTCCTCTTGTTCAATACCACTTTTTGTAGTCAATATAGTAGTTGTTTGAACTTTTGTTAAGGCCTACAAATATACAATTTATACATAAAGATAGATTTTAAAATGTACATTTATCTTTTTACATGAAGTAAAAGAAAATGAGAATAATTAATATAAATATAAACTAAAATTAAATGTTAACTAAAAAAAATAACATTTGAAACATAATCGTAGGAACGATTAATGTATAGACTTATTAGTATTATTATAAAATAAGTTAAAAATGAAAATTGTGATACATAATCAAAGTGTATTAACCTCTTGTGCGATTTCTAACTCATGTTTCGTGTTTTCATAGAGGGCCTCGAGATCATTGCACTTTTGTTGTAGAGCCGATTTTTCTTCAAGTAATGCAAGACCATATTGGGCAGATTGTATCTTTTCAGTTGATGCTAAATCTAATTCTCTTGAGAGTCTTTCAATCTCCGTTTTGAGATCCTCTACTGTAATCCCTTCAACTGTAGCCATTGCGCTTTATACTTCAAAGAGGATCTATTTCTCAAACTGTTAACTGTATGTATGGGTATACGTTGTTACCGTTTAAAAATCGAAATACCGGCTGTTATGATTAAAAATGACACATTCGCAAACATTATTTGTGAATTTATTGTTTAAATATCTTGATTACATGTAAACACAGCGTTCATTCATATATTCGAGGCTAATAACAGTTTTGACATAGACGAGATTAAAGCGTTGGGAAACGGAGTAGACGGAATAAACCGGATACATGTTCTAATACACGTTCCACGTTTCTCTCCTTCCGTCAAGTTCCGACGTTCCGCTGCTATGTTTCACAAAAAATATTTACGTAATCAGAAAGAGAATAAGAGAGAGATAACAGATACCCCCATATTTTACTCTACTGCAATTGCCGCAAACGCCGCCTACGTACGTTTTATAAAATACATAATATTTGAAACTCTTACGTTTAAATATCGGTCGATAAGGTAGAATTCGTAATAAATTGAAATGTATACTCATTGCTTTCCAATTACACCAAAAAGCGATACTGTATTAACAGTGATCCCATTCGTACGATAATTATCGTACTTGGTATGGTATGAATGTAGCGATTGTAAATGTATTGTAATTGTGTATTTCTCAATCCTACTCTCATAATATTTGGCGCTTCCTTTAAAATTTACCATGATGCTAATGTGGCGCCACCTCAATTGGTTCGATTTCGACGGACACTTTTCATATACAGAGATGTTATTCCTTACTTCTACCCTCCATAATAAATATTAAGAGCGATAAAACTGCACTCTAGTTATTTGGAGACAACTACGTTCCATTTAACGATGTTTGGCAATGTTTGGCAGTGTTTCACAATGTAACGCAGAGACCCTCTGTGTTAGTAATTGGAAAACAACGACTAGCGCTGTCCAACTAGCAACCTATGAAAAAAATCAAATTTTTTTAATAAAAATTTAAATTAACATTTATGCCGAATTACATTAATAATAAAAATGAAAAGAAACAAGTATTACATAGAAAAATCATAACATTAATTGACTTTTTCACTTTTAATAATAATATTTTTGCCAGTAAATACTTTTGCTACTAAGTTTATTAAAAAAATAAATCTTTATTAACAAATTATTGTTTTTTAATTATTTAACAGGCTTCTTCAAATCATAAGTTCTTTTGTAAATATTTTATTCATTATCAGCAATCTGATTAATATTTAAACAGTTTTCAATAACCTAATGGTCGTTTTATTATCATTTAAAAATCTTATATTATTTTTTAATTTTTTCGTTTTGAACGTACACACACTCACTCTCATTCACTTACACGCACACGCATAAGCGCGTACAATTAGTAAAAATTATACTTCTCAAATACTATTTATCAATGGATCCATATCTACATCTAATACATCTGAAGGTGCAATCATTTCTTCAAAACTTTCATTGTCTACAGCAGAATTATTATTTTTTGACGTATCCGATGGCTGTAGTTGTGATTGTGTATTATCAGGATCTTTAAATCTAAAAAAAAATATAGAAAGTATGATATATATTTAAACATAAATTAATAAGACTTTAATAGTATATATAATTTTACGTTTGTATTTTCTCTGTAGTATGATCAGGCAAGTCGAACAATTTCTTGATTTTTTCGATAGGATCTATCAATCTTTCTTTTATTTTTTTGGAAGGTTCCAACAATTTTTTTAATTCAATATCAATAGATGGCAATGGTTTTTCTGGATTTAATGCGCGATATGACAGCATATTAAATTTATGTTGTCTCATTGGGCTCGGAACGCATCCAGGCATAAATGGTTTTTCTTTCTTTTTCGTGGAAGAATCACTATTAATTATTTAAAACTATTTAAGTAAAAATAAAAATAATATATAACTATTAAGTAAAAATAATTTTTTTTTGAACAACAAAAAATTCCCGACGAGTGACGGACAAGTACAACGATCCTTCTCTTTAAGAAAGGCAACAAGAAGGTGCCCGCGAATTACAGGGGAATAAATCTACTGTCCTCCACCCTGAAATTAGTAACCAAAGTCATAACGAACCTGATAAACGAGCGAATCACATTAGCTGATGAGCAACAAGGTTTCCGAACTGGACGATCATGCACAGATTCAGCGTTTGTAATCAGACAAATAACAGAAAAGTCCATAGAATACAATAAGCCAGCATTTTTCTGTTTTATAGATATAGAAAAGGCGTTCGACCGAATACGGTTGGAGGATATAGTGCACCTTCTGTATGACAGACAAATACCGAGTAACATAATCAAAATTATCGAAAACATCTATCGGAATAATCGAATACAGGCAAAGATAAACGACGAACTCACAGAACCCATAATGGTGGAAAGAGGTATTCGATAGGGTGACTCACTGAGCCCCCTACTTTTTAATATTATAATGGATGAAATCATAAAGAAGGTGCGCGAACAAAGAGGATATCAAATGGGGAACCGTGAGATAAAAATCTCGTGTTACGCCGATGATGCAGTCCTGATAGCGGAAAATGAGGATGACCTGCAAAGGCTCCTGTATACGTTCAACATAATTGCCAAGACACTCGGGATGTCTATATCAACATCCAAGATTAAGTGCATGACTACATCTAAAACACCCCTAAGATGTAAATTGGTTGTCGATGACAAATTAATACAACAAGTGATGGAATTCAACTACCTAGGCATAAAAATTTCGAGCTTCGGTGACATAGAATCAGAAGTAAGAGGACAAGCCATTAAGGCAGCAAGAAAAGCCTCATTATTAAACGACACCATATTCCGAAACAAGCACCTAAGAATAGATGCAAAAGCGCGTATATACAAAACCGCTATAAGGCCTATACTAACATATGCTGCAGAAACAAGACCTGAAACATCTAAAATACGCCAAATTATGGAAGCAACTGAAATGAAGATAGTTCGCAGAATAGCTGGGAAATCACTATGGGACAGAGTAAGAAGCGAAGGCCTTAGGAAAGCATGCCAGATCGAGAACATCAACGACTGGGTATTAAGTAGAAAAGTTGAGTGGAATGACCACATCACTCGCATGACTGATGACCGAGTGGTAAAAATATCCCGAGATAAGTCACCATCAAGGAGATAGAGCGTTGGAAGACTTCGAAAGCGCTGGAGCGACAGTCTGACTATATGAAGCGCATCGTGATGAAGAACAGGCATTGTGCCTACTTGGAAGAGAGAAGAAGAAGAAGAAGAAGAAGTAAAAATAATCTAAGTAGGTAAATTAAAAAAAATTAAAAAAAATTGTTAACAATAATTAACAAAATGTATTCCACAAATATGATCTACCTTATATCATTCGACATAAAAGCATCCAACAAATTATCCACAATGTCGTTTTGTTCTTTCGATAACTTTTTGACAAAAGATGTTAAAGGTTTGGATTCTATTACTCTTGTATTTTCTGCATATGGTAGGATGATCTCTACAAAACACTAGAGTGAAGTTAAGTATAATAAATTAATATACAAAGAATAAAATTACAAAGTAGAATAAATAAAATAATATTTTTACCCAGGGCTCATTTGGAATATTCATGCGTGGAAAAAGTGCCACTATATTTGGATTTGAGTTCATCCGATATACTTTTCTGACAATAGCAACAAAATCGTTTTTATTCATAGCTTCCATTAAACTATAAAATTTTGGTGTTGCGCTCTGGAGTGAATAAAATGTTTTACATCATTAAACAAACTTATTCTTGCAATATTATTCATTGGAATAAAAAATTAATAAATATTTTATATTTTAATTTGATGATAATGTCTCCTTTCATGTAATAATACCTTATTAGCAGGTATGACTATACGATTACTGGTACTGCTGCTCCAATATTGCATACCGACGCGTTTTTTCTTTGTAAAACATATAAATTTATAACTCTTAGGCCCACTTTTATACATCATAGTCTCTTCATCTTCCTCTGTTATATAAAATAAATATTTTCATTATAAAATATATATAACAAGCCAAATTTCTAATGCACATATAATAAATAGATAAAATTATTTACTTGAAAATGGTATAAAACGACCACCATAATTATAACCACGTATTGTATTTTCCGCATTATGAATATCCCTATGTCTACCATGGTGTTCTCTAACACGTTCTGCTTGTACAGGTTCATTTGGCTCTATCGTCTTACTTTCTGATGTTTTATCAGTTACCAATTCCCACAATGGAAATCTTGCTTCCTTTGTTACCTAAAATCAATTTATTAACGCATCGAAAAAAGTTATTATGGAATTTTAATAACTGTCTTTGTGTTAGGTAAACATGAAATTGGTAATAATCAATTTTCTAGTTCACAATTATTATTATCGTTTAAATTACCTTGACGTATGATTTAATTGGTATTTTAATATCAAGTAATTCTAAGTCGCATGACCATCCTATAAGTCTAGACTGCGCCTTTTTAATAAATCTTGTATCATTGAATGCTTCATTAATCGTTCTATATATCCCATTAGTCTGCATAATAAAAATGTACAAGTAAGTGTTATAATTCTATTTTACATCTCTCTATATATATTTATAATAAAATATAATACTTGTTTGCAAATATCAATAATAAGCTTTTCACTCGACGTAATGGTATCTTTAGTTATATTATGCAATAATTCTAAGCCACTAAAATAATATAAGAAATAATATGTAGTGTTAAGGTACGAAAAATGTATGATGATAAATAAATGCAAATACTATACATAGCTATTAGTTTAATTTTTTGATCTTTTAATTTTGATATTATTTCTTTTTCATCAAATGGAATGTCATCAGGTACTTCCTTAAAATCAGAAAACAAAACTATCAACTTGTTACAATCATCTCTGCAAAAGAAAATAAAAATAAGTAATATTATAAATATATATAAAAGTGTTTCAAAATACGTGAACATAATTTCAAGGGATGATTTTGATATATTAAAATAAAAATAAATAATTCATACAATCATGTACCTGATATAATCTTATTTTTGAATGATAGCATATTGAAACCACCCCTGAAAGAGTGCACTTATTTTGATACGTTCTGTATATACATATTCTATTTTATGCATGTATGTAATTATACTTACACAGATTCACGCTTAATTAAATCAATAGCAGCATAAAGAGCTTCTATCCAATTTGATACACAATCTGTAAGTTGTAAATTGGAAACAAACTGAATCAAGTCCCAATTCGGCATTTGTATAACGCATTGTGAGTCATTTTGAATTTCTTCTACATTGTTGAAATTGTTTTCGTTTAATGTGGTAGTCGAACCATATAATAACAAGCCAATTTCATCTTTTGGCCGATAAAATATCTGTAAATATATATAGAATTATTTTTATTTCAATTATAAATTATAATGACAATATTAAAATAACATTTAATGATTACATTTGCCTACCTTTTTTTCCATCAAATGTTGTACAATCTTCTTTGTTTTATCCAAAAAAACAGGATTTGATTGAGAATCTTTTGACGATACTCCCACATTGATTACAAATACCAGTAATTCCTAATACAATAATTTTTGTTTCTGTTATACACATATTGTTTATTAATTTTATTTTTTAAATAGTAATATATATATATATATATATATATATATAACGCAATATAAATTTAATTAAATAAATATACTATTAAAATATTGATAGAAAAATTTAACCTTTTTATTAACCATTTTGATCTTATAACCTTGTTAGACTTTTCGTTTTTTAATTTTTTTTGTTGCTTATTATTATAGTACTTCCACTCTGTAGACTGCTGTAGCAATGACAGAATGATGATACATACTGCAAATTATCGATAATGTAGATATCGTTATAATGTCACGTGACATCAGTTGCAAATCAGTACACCGATCTAACGTAGCGTTGAGTTGTTTATAGGCCTATGATACAGTGCTGTCAGATCGTGGGTAAATCTTACCCTCTCCCTGTGCCACTGGGATTGCACACAATGAAAGTTTTCCATGTCCGTGTGTTTGGGATGTCGAGGAAAGCCGAGTGTAACCGAAGTTGGCGGTTGGCCACGAAGTGGCACACTATGAAAGCAACTCGTGTCCATGTGTTCGGACGACACGAGTCGCTTTCATAGTGTG